>JAQIXJ010001721.1:0-19026 GCA_034700185.1 Phthiracarus laevigatus | reverse complement strand
AGAACAGAGTTGGCTTTTATTGTTGGAAACTATTTATCATTAATTATTTTCGCATTTATGAAGTAAGTTATATCACAGTGAATTATAACATTTAAGTTTTATAACAAATTTTATTTTTCAGATGTTTATTCTACTCAGTATGTTATTCTTAAAATTAGTTGAAATATCAAAATAGTATTAACTATTGACTATTTATACGTTAATTCTGTTTTATCATCAAATATTTTACAATAAATGAATCGATAAAATGCAAATTATATGATCAAAATAATATTAAAAATATGAATAAAACTAATTTATGTTTACTCTTAGATGAATTACACATAGAAATTACAAAGATTCGAACCTGCATTCATGTAATATACACAATTTGTCTTAACGCATAGTTATGCGACATTAGTTTTTTATTGATTCCGCATTAGTTATCATCATTAATAGTGAGTCAGAACAGATTAGGCTTTTATTCTTTGCAACTATTAATTATTTCGCATTTATGAAGTATATCACGGCTATTGAATTTTAATTTTAAATAAGAAAACTTTTATGATTTATAACAAATTTTATATTTCAGATATTTATTCTAATTAGTTTGTTATCCTTAAAATTAGTTGAAATGTCAAAATAGTATTAATTAATGACTATTTATTATAATTACTTCAATTCTGTTTTATGATTAAATAATTTACAATAAATAAACCGATAAAATGCAAATTATATGGTCAATTAATAAAATCAAAAATATGAATAAAACTAAATTTGAATCTGCAAAGATTCGAATATCCACAATTAAGCTTTTGTGTCAACGCATAGTTACGTGATTATAGTTTAATTTGTGACACGCGAAACATCAAAATTTACCAAACTTCATGCTTTTTTGCTTTAATTTAGGAATTGTTAGGTCCTCATTGTTTTATTAGTATAACTAAAACATTTTTTTAATTTCAAAAGTTGTATTATTACTAAAGTTGCTTACAAAATAATAATATAATTTTTTTCGAATAAATTACCTGTTTGTGTATGCTATTTGTCGTATGTCAGTACAGAAGTCGACGGTATTATAAATTTTAATATCTCGCGGTCTATATATAACAAATAGTCTATTTTTTGAAGAATTATAAATAATTATTTTGAAATTTAAAAAATGTATACTACTATTCGTTACCATTGTTACTCTTAAATACACGATTAGAAAACATATTCTTTATTTGGAAACATTTGTGTTCAATTATGCTTTGCCTTGACTTAGATTTTTTTAAGTTTTTCCAAAATATTTGCCAAAAGGCGATAAGTTTTTATGTGTCTCAGATTTTAAACTAATCTAACTCTAAAATTAAAAATCTATTTTTGAAATTCTTAAATAATAGTTTTTAATTTTAATAAATTTTTTGTATCTTGTAATAAAATTATCAAAATGTATGATGCAAACTTCTAAGGAGTGACAACTAAAAATCCGGACTTTGTTTTCATGTTTCTTTAAAAAACTGATTTGACATAAAAATATATTATAATTATACAAACAAAGGTAGTATGCCATTGATCAAATAAACATTAAGTTTGAACCTTAATCGTCTACTTTTCATATAATTTGTTAAAAATTTTATTTATTGAATAAAATTGTTCTGGATGGCATTATTTTAAGTTTCTTTATTGTTTCAAAATTAATTGTTTTAAATATTTAGCTGTTCAATCCTTTTTTCAATTAGGAGATGTAGTGCTTTCTAAAAAATGCTTAAAATCGAACATAAATATGTCTCGATTTTAATTTTAATTTTTTAAAATGTCAACTTTATCAGTTTGTTTTAGTGATGGTAAGAAATTAAAGTTATATTTTTTACTTTCGTAAAGAGAAATCAAATGTGATTTAGATATCTTCAATGTTTATGATAGATTGAAGAGAAAAGTTTAACAAATCATTCATGGGTTTTTGGTACTTATTCTACCCGTTAATATAAAAACTGAAAATTAAATATTTCGATTTTTCGTTCGAAAAACTAAAATTAACTTTTTGTATGCAAAATAAGAGAAGTTCTAAATTGTCTAAAAACTTAATTATGTTTAAATTATCAAACAATAGTTATTAACTTTTTTTTAAGAAACTTTGACGAAATATATTTGTACAATCTATTTTCAGCTATGGTTTATGTTCGCCAAGTTTTTAAAAAGAAAATCTGCAGTAATGGATCGGTTTTTATGTTTATTTAAAAAATGAGATTCACTTTTTATTACAACATTAATATATATAAGCTTATTCAGTTTTAAGAGAAAACAATAAAGTATTTAGCCGGATTTTTAGTTGTCACTACTTATTATTACTTATTATAACTTATTAAATATAATATGCGGAAACGGAACACTCAAAACAGGATTGATTACTTGCCGGATATTGAATAGAATCTCCACTGAAGTTCCATTGATTGGCAAAGATGGTATCGTTTAGGGATAATGGATTAAGTCAAGTTAAGGGATTTTGATCTTTACTTTAATAAAGGGATTTTGACCTATTTCTTATTCTAATTAAGGGAATTTAAAGATTTCTTATATTAATTAAGGGATTTTCAGTTAAAGCAAATAAATTGTGTCACAATGAACAAAATTATTCTTAAAATTGTCATTAAACGGGTCAAAAATGGCCAAGATTGGGTCAATATAAGGTTGTAACTGGCAAAATAGGGGTCAAAATGGGCGTTAAAAAAAGAAAAATTGTCATTAAGAATGTCAAAAATGACCAAAAATGGATCAAAATAGGCAAATAATTGGAAAAAATAAGATTAAAACTTCAGTGGCATCTGCCGCTATTTGCCTTAAAAAGTGATTTCTAGTTACAAAATGACAAAAAAGGCCAAAAACTGGAAAAATTGGCAAAATTAGGCAAAAATGATAAAAACAATGTGAGTGGCATCTGCCGTTATTAGCTGTAAAAAAGGAAATTTATGTCTCAAAATAAACAAAAACTGGTTAAAACAGTCAAACCTTGACAGAAATGGCAAAACTTAAGTTAAAAATTTTGTGGCATCTGCCACATTTTGGCGGTATTTAATTGATTTTTAGGCTCATAATGGTTAAAAACGCACGTTTAAAGAGTCAAAATTCATGAAAATATATCTAAATATAATTCAAATCTTAATTCGCAACTGCCGCAAATGGAGCTGGTGGACTATAGAACACGTATTATTGAAATGGTTAGCGAGCGAACGGAGCGAGCGAGCTACCATATAAAACTTTTTATATAAAATTTAAAATAGTTTTCAACAAAATGCAATAAAGAAGTTTTATTTAATTCCTAAAGGTTCAACTTATTCAACATTATTGAATATTTTTAAACGAGTAATGTAAAAATCTTACATTAATAAAGCGATTAATTCAAAATATTTTTAAAACCAAGACACATATTTTAATAATTTTACTTTTCAAAACAATTTGATTTTTTTTACAAATAAACTTTTTATGTTTAACTTATACTATTCAATAATTTAATTAAAACTATTTTAAAAAGAGAATTTACAAATTTAAGTACAAAAAATTATTTTATCAATTAGAAAAATCGAAACAATACAGAAATCAAAGTCGCGAGAGTATCCTTTCCACAGCCATTCTTTCGGCATTTGTGGTGATATTTGCAGGATATGTGATGCGTATGGGAATTAACAAAGTATGATATTCGGACAATACCTCCGTTCGTGGTGAAAATAGTTGCCTTACCCTTTCATTCAAAAGTCTATTCATTTGTTGATTGATTTGTTGATTATTAGTCACAGTAGTCATTGTAGGCAAAGATATAATAGATTTATTCTTTTTAATACGATTATTAATTACATTAGGTTTTGGTGTCGTAGTATATTGTTTTGGTGGCCTAATAGTTGTCCACCGATTCGCTGCGTTATGATCGGTGTGTAACTTCGATGAGGTTTTTATTTCTGGCGGTATGTTAGACGGCGAAGCGTGCAAAACAGTATTATGTACCAAATTTCGTGGTCTCTCTACTATCACGTGATAACTCGGTGGTTGTCTTTGGTTTCGTTTGTATGGGAACAGCGATGGTCTAAAAGGTTCGAATGGTTTGTATGGTGTGAATTGTATATATGGCTTTGGTTTTGGTGGATAATCATTAACTGTTTTTGGCGTTGAAGTGCTATGCAATTGTTTTGGATGTTCAGGCTCTTCCGGTTCTTCAGTAAACCTATTTTCATCTACTTTTTCCGATTCATAATCGTTGTCGTCGTATTGATGTGTTTGAGGAAACGGTTCGTCGTATGGCTTTGTACTCGCAGTTTCATACATGTCTGGCTTATAGATTAAAGAGTGACCAATAGGTCTCGTATACACTGACCGATAAACCTGTGGCCTGTTATTTGTATTAGCGTTATAATCGTCATACTCTGGTCTCCGTATTCTTCCATATTGTCGTGCAGATGTTCGTGGTTTGTTTGTTTCGTCGTCATTATTATATGCAGTTGTTGTTGTGGTTGTTTGATAGTCTTCACGAATTCTCGTACGAAATTCATTGCCATTGTTATCATTATCACTACTTATTCTGCGCGGATTCGATGTCGAATAATGCCTCGAATTTCGATATAAATGTGGCGAATACTCTTTCAATCGAAACTTTTCGTTATTCAAGTTTTTCAACCGCGAGTTTTCTTCTTGAATACGTCTAACTTTACTGATATACGTTCGCTTTAAGTCTTCTACCGGTCTATTGTTCACTTGCCTTTCAATACCATCATTCTCTTGATTTTCCGATCTCAATATTTGCTTTGTTTGTGGCGTTTTTTCAACGCTCGCGTATTCCTCATACTCTTTGACCGACAATAGCGGTTTCGGTGCAAACGATTCGTCACCATCGCTGAAGTAATCGCTTCTTTCCGAAAAGTTTTTATAATACTTTGCGGTCGGGTTTGAGTACTTGTTTGCGGTGTAAAAGTTTTTGTTATAACTATGTTTTGTTGTGTAGTGTTTATTGTAATATATCGGCGATATCTGTGATTTCAATGACTGACGCGTTACCGTTAGTTCCGGTTTCACGTAATTCCCATTTTCCGAATCGCTATCATCGAAAATTTTTTCCTTTATTTTTGGGATTATGCTTACAATATTTCGTTTGTTGTTTGATTTCGTTTCCATTAATGGCAATGACATTGGTTTTTTGTTCAATAGTGCTCTGAACGAAAATGGGATAATACTTAGATTTGATTTCGTGACGTTTACGTCTAAATCTACGTCGAAATGATGGGTCGGTTGGCTAGTAATTTGGGTTAAGTTTGATTTGTCATCGTTTTCGGTGTCAGACCACGGACCAGATCGGAGTATATCCGATACCAGTTTTATACCTTCGCTGTACACGGGTATTATTTGGCTCATTTGGTGATTCATGGCATAGTTTTGTTTGCCGCCAATCACTGTATCCGATATCAAATTACTGCCAACAATAGGTTTACCTAATGATCTCTCCATAGTGTTGTTGTTTTCTATTATTGGTATAAGTTGTTTGTCATATTCGATTCTATTGCTACTATTAATCGGGTTATCGTCACTATAATCCGATTTATTGTTATTAATAGTGTCTGCGCTAAAATTGAAATAATGCGGAAATCTTTTCTGTTTTTTGTGACGAAAAATAAATATTTTATTATTATTATTATTTTGATATAATTCTCGTATTTACATACGCTATCATCCGCTTCTGTTTTGTGATCTATTTTGTTAGTTTTTTCGTCATCAGTTAAATTATAAACGATTTGCTTATTTTTGCTGTTTGCGTTCATACTCGGAGTTATGGAGGTCAGCAGAATAACTGTTTAAAAGTTACAATAAACAAAACAATTTAATCTTTTTTAGCAAACCTTAATTTGTGGTTCATTACAGATCATTTTTGCTCGAATTAAAAGTTATAATACAGTAATCTAAGTTTATTAAAATTTTGCAATTAGTGTTTAGTATGCAATGAAAGCATTTTATGATTTTAAAGTTGTTTAGTATTTCTTGAAATAATTTTAAATTGTTTCCCCTCATTAAGCATTATTTCTGCGCGATTTGTAATTATTTTGTTCAAAAATTATTAATCAAAATTATCGAATTGCGTGCTTAAAGAGAAAAATATAAAAAATGAGATCAAACGACTAAAACAATATCCTAAAATTAATTAGCTATGAATAAATCAAAAAGTTACCGAATTAAAATGCGGGAAATAAATATTTATTTGTTTTTTTTTTCGTTGAAACAATCGATCGAAGCATAAACAATGAACAAAAACTTACTCATTCGCATATCTAATTAAAAGAATGGGTAAAAAACTTTTTAATTTACTGATTAGACTAGGATTTCCTCTCTTAAAGCATAAATTAAATAAATCCTAAAAAATAGTAAATTATAACGTAAGTAATCAATGAACAGAGTGAAAAAAGTTTAATTTATTATTGCATTATTTTTCGGGTTCAAAACTAATTAATAAATATTTATGAAAAAGTTTTTTCTTTTTTGAATACTGATTTATAAACTTCGATAAATAGAAACAAAACGAATGATTAAAAACTTACGCGCTATAATGAATACAATGACCAAAACGAAAACGCATTTATTTAGCTTATCTGACATTTGGTGCAAATAAAACGCCGAATCCTATTGCAGTGATTTATCGATTAACTTCTATTTGGTTAACAAAAACAATTCAAACTACTGATAATCAGGAAAAACTATTCCTTTTCTACTGATGAAAACGCAATCACAATAACAAAAATTTCGAAATCAAAAAATTAGCATAAAGTTTCTGTCATCGCATATCGTTTCACCAAAAACAGTGATACATATTTTTAACAAAAATTTTCAGCCATACATTTTTTGTCACACAGTTTCAATGTTGTTTTGAGTGGAATTTTTTCGTCACCAGTTTAACAATTAATAATAACTCTTCTCTAAAATCATTAAATCGCTTAATGATTCGCGCGCACACAACTGATGGTTATAATGTCAATGCCAATTAATTGCGAAAATAAGTCACATCACAATTGATGTCTCACGACATTTTAGGCATTAACAACCGTTATTCCGCAAATAAAAATAAGCTTAATAATAATTACATTAAAATAGCCCATTAGTTGAACGTAGAGAAATAGAAAATAGATTTTTGATGCGTAAATCAATAAAAATTTCTGGTAACTCTCAAAATTTAATTGTGTATTGACATTATCGAAAGGTAATATTGCTATTTGTGTGTGTGCACCATATCAGAGCACAGTAACAGTGAAGCTTTTGGGTAAGAGCGAGATAGTTATCCATTAGATTTTGAGACTATTAGTGTCAATGACAATCATTACCATTTGTAAGATTTTATCTACAGTATAGTCCACTTTTTTTTCTCTCTCTCTCTCTCTCTACGTCTCTCTCTTATCTCTTAATCAATAGCAAAACGACTTCATTGAAGTACAGTAGTTTGCGCACCCATTGTTGGATAGGCATCAACGAATTTTCCGGTCAATGATTGCCAAAACGTATTACCCATTTGGTGTATTTTTATTATCATTTGTCAATTGTAACAAATCGTTTGGTGGCAACAAACACAATAGAAATCAAGAAAAAACTTTTTGCTGTAACTTTTTTTATGTAATACTAAACTGGTTATAAAATGAGAAAAATTTAAATTGTCAGTTTGTGAATAGACATTATGCATTTTTACGCAAATACTGTAGTTTAGTCGTTCTCATCATTTCTAACATTTAAACGATCGGCGAAAATAAGACAAACAATTTTTTGTAATCCACGCTTCGTTTAATTGAACAAAAAGAAAATAAAGAATGTGACTAATTTTCTTCGCAAAAAGTATTTTTTTTTGATTGCGAATGCGTTAATTGAATTCAACCTTCGAAATCGCAAACGGTTTGCTTAAGAACCGAAATCATTAATCAAAATCTGAAAACCAATTTTTTATTTATTCTATAGAATTCGCATTCACTTACTTTCGGAGTGTAAACAAAATATTTTATTTTTTTCGCGCAAAACGAAATTAGTCAACACTTATTAAATATAATTTTCTGATTGTCTCTTAATATAATAATTGCTATCGACACGAATTATTAAGAAATTATGATTATTTCAGTGTTCAATGGAGAAAACGAACGCTTATTAGACAGTCAAGGGTAACAGTTTTTTGTTATGTCTAAAAAACTTTTAGCCAATTATTATTATTAAGTAAACGATTTAATTTGCGAAAACTAAAGTAATAAATTGCTGGTGAAACTCAAAAAAACTTTTTACATTTGAATAATTGAGTTCAACAAAGCTTTGTAATTCGAATTTAAAAAAAACTAAAATATGGAATGTGTTTAAGATATTCCGGGAAATGTCAACTTGATTATTGAAACATAAGAAAAATGTTTAAACTTAATATATACCTTTAATTAATAAGCCTTAAAAAGCTTGACTAAGTTTGGTGTTTCGCTACATAATCAAGAGTTTATTGACTTCGATGAGTTCTTGTGTTTATTTAATAAATTTTTCGGATTTAAGTTTTGCCAAAAAAAGTCAGTAATTTAAACTTTTTTCTGCACACTTCCGAGCAATAAAAAGCAATATTAAAACTAAGTTAATGTAATTTATTAATACTTTATCATTTTTCTATGTGGAAAATCTTGTTATTTCTGTTGTTGTTGTTGATATAATTAACAAAAAATAAAATAAAGATATTTCTTATTTTTTGAAATTGCAAGTTTTATTAATAATACTTTTTCAGCTTACAATTTAAAAGTTATTACTACTTTAAGTTTTTAGTTACGTACACCAACAGTAGTTTAAATAATATAATTTTCGAATTACTTTTAAAATAATTACGTGACATCATTAAGCAAAGAATAAATTTAAATTTTAGCTCACTTTGTTTTTTTAAATAAATATTTTCAAGTTATCCATCGACGACAAAGAAAAAATTAAAATATTAATAATTATAATTATCGAGCCCATAATCTTCGAATTGTTCATCATAAGTCATGTCGTTCTTTTTTGGCATTGTTTTGATTAGCCGATTGTAAACCATATCATTCCATCGCGTATTCATATTAAATCCCAATTTGTTAGGCATGCCATTATTTCTGCCAAATCGTATCGGTATTCGTATGCATTCTTCGCAGTATTTACTTTTAATCGCAAGCTTAGCCTCCGAAGCGCACTCAAGATGACAATTGCCGCCATCGCAAAATCCAATTTTAAAAAGGCTGAAAGTCAAAATAAAAATGCATATTGTTACTGATACTGATGAAAACATAGCTTTAAAATTTTTATCTATGTTTAGAATTAAAATTTACTTAATATAGAGTTGCTATGAGATTTTTTGGGGATTAAATACTAGTTTAAATATTGGGAAATATGTGGAAAATGCCATGTGTTAATTAATTGCGATAAATATAAATTTTGGTTTTTACGTCATTTTTTACTTGGGCCTCACCCGTTTTCTAGACTATAGTAATTGATAATGTTTATTATAATTTACATTTATGGTGCTATTACGTCTAATATCTAGGGAAGTCTTTAAAATTTGATTTTGAAAAAATAAAGTGCTCAGAAATTTTAATCTGGGAGTAAACCCTTGCTTGCAGTGTTAATTTTATTAAAATTTTACGGACACAAATAAAAAATTACAATTTGGCACTAAAGATTGATATAATTTTATTTTTACATCGGGTTTATCTTGCAAGTCTGAAAACAGTCAATTTCTGTTAATATTTTAACGTTAAAACAGCCATAAAAACTTTTGATAATAAATTTTAAAATTTTTATAAATATAAAAATTAAAGTTTATCAAAAAAATCACCAAATCCTTGAATGAATTAATTTATAAATTCTAAGAGAATAAATAGATTTTCAAAAATTTGTTTGTTTTAAACTTTAGCGCATTTTCTTAACAATCTTCTATTCATTTTGCTAAATTAAGTTCATCCATACAGAAAATAATTGCATGATCGCTTGATGGTCATTTAGTATTGGTGGCCGTGTTTCGGAATGGTTTATATTCTCATTTAAATTCTCAATCATTTAATTATACGCTTATATATCCCCTACAAAAACGATTACAAAACATAGTGGTTTCAATGTTTCTACAAATATTTTACGCAAACTATAACCGCAAACTAAACTGAATTAAATTATACAGCAGCTACTAAATAAAAAAAACGCACGATCGCTACGCTAAATCATACACACAAACACATAGACACTAAAAATTTGCGTTAATGTGTGTGTGTAAAACAATCTGTGCAGTGAATTCAATTAAAATGCAAAAATGAAGTCACTGTTCGCATCACTATCGCCACGATTTTCCTGTTTATGTTTCGTAACATCGGTCGTTCTCGTGGCTTGCGATCCAGAATCGGATGTGTTGTTAACAGCAAAAAAGCCGTCAGTGATGGCCCGATCGAACAATAATTTTGGCGTAAATCTTCTTAAACAGATCGCGAAAAAAGACGTCAACGAAAACGTGTTCATTTCGCCGATCAGCATATCCACGGCGATGGCCATCATTTATCACGGAAGTAAGGGCCACACCAAAGACGAGTTACATAAGGCATTAAGTATGGCCGACGTCAGCGACGAAGAAGTAAAAAAAGATTGGCGATCGGTGTTGCAACTGATCACTGGCCAACTGCCCAGTGGTTACAGCTGTTCGTTGGCCAATATGGTGATGATCGAGAAAGATTTCTATAATTATTTGATACCCGATTTTAAGTCAACGGTCGAGAATTATTACTATTCCGGTATACAGAAGTTGGACCTTCGAAATCCGAAGGAAGCGTTGAAAGTTGTGAACGAATTTGTGCGCCAGAAGACTAGCAATAAGATCGAAAAGATATTGGATTATATGGATCCTTTGACGAAGTTGGTTATCGTTTCGACTGTATATTTCAAGAATAAATGGAAGCGAGAGTTCCCAAAGTCGGACACCGCTAAAGAGAATTTTAAGAATTTTGGCAAAACTGATAAGAACATTGATTTCATGCATCTTAAGGTATAATTAATGTATTTTTTAAAAAGTATTTAAGTTTAAACGTGTTATCTTGTTATGTGGTTATGTGGTTATAAAATTTAACAAAATTTTTCCCCCTTTTTTGAGAAAAAGAGAGAGAGAGAGAGAGAGAGTGAGAGAGAGATTTCAGATTGAAAAAAATTAATTAACATTATTAAGATTTATTTGATACGTGTTTTGTGTAAACGAACGAACAACACATAAAATAAAAACACTCGTACTTACTCTCACATTATCCGCAGATAATTTATTTATTATATACATACGCCTCTCTCCTTTTAATAAAATATTGCTCTTTTTAATACTACAGTTATAAATGGGTGTTTGTGTGCGATTGTGACATAAATTCGTTATTTCTTCTTTTTACTCCGTTTTTATACACACGTTTGCGTATATATTAAGCTAATTAAAAAATATGGTTTCAAATTATGTGCGAAATTTAACCCATTTATGATCTCTGCTGTCGTGGAAAAGCGCGCCACAGATTTGAGATAACGATAAAGATTTTGTTTCTTTTGAAAAAATAGTTTTATTATGTGGAATAAAATTTTACCCAAAACATTTATTTGTGCTATTATTTTTAATAATTACGCTCTAATTTATTATTTTATTCGAATACAGAAGAGGTTTATGGTTTTCTAGGAAAACAAATAATAATTTTCCGTAGCAGTTAGTAGTAGTAATCGCGGTGGAAAAAAAATTTAAACCTTAGCGATTATATAAAATATTAACTTAATCGCTACACCCATTTTTTATAAGTGTAGCCATAAATATTATGATCCAAATTTTAATCGACACGATTTTTAATTATAGATTAAATTAACAGTAAAATTTTTAATGACTAGTGCCAGCCATAGGCGCACAAATTGATGGCATAGGCACACACGCACGCACAAACACCATAATAAAAACTCGTTTTTTATCCATTTGAGTCCACTTTCGCTGACTCCCTATATATTTTTTGTTGTTTGTAGCGCGAAGATTAAGATTAAATTATTTATTTGGTTAATTAGATGACAGAGGCGTATCTGTCTTGCATTAATCGATCAATTTTAAACGGACTGGCATTTAACGGAATAAATTGCAAAATCGTAACCTAGTATTTGAAGCATTCCCAACCACATCGCTAAATATAGTGAGGTTTTGTTTTTTATGTTTCCGAGATCAGATTTATTACCACTTTTATTCTTTCGCTAGTTTTGAAAGAAAAATCTGTAACACGATTTGCATTAATCATTTTTTTGTAACGCATTTTTTAGCAAATATGTATTAACTTCTAGTGGGGAAAAATTATTATTAATTTGATATTAAACCGTAAAATAACCGTAAAAAATCTCGGAATAGTTTTTATTGAGATTATTTAATGTTTAAAATAAACTTTTTTCGGAAGTCGCTCCTAGTTTTGTTATTTTTTTTTTGTTAGCACATGCTTAAAATCGTTTTACGTTTTATATGGTGCATGGAAAAAATCTATTCGGTATTTTGATAATGTTTGCCGAAATTAATTATTGTATTGTGAAAAAGCTTTCAAATATTATCTAATACTGTATCAATTATTTAGAAAGTTTAAAAGCTTATTCGAACAATAATTTTAGATTATTTATAATTTGGAGAAAAAAACTTTATCGCTTCTGTCATCAAATAAATCAAAAAACCAAATTTTTATGTTTTATGTTTGATTTACTTTGGCATTAAATTTAATTGACTTGGAATCAATCCGAGATCAGAAATAAACCGCTCGCTTTTATTCGGAGTGGTTACTGAATCAAAAGTGCAAACCAGACAATTTTGACTGACAATATCTAGAGTTAAATCGCGTAAAAAAATAAAATTAAATAAATATGTATAAATAGTTACGGGAAAATGCATTTAACAACATATAAATTTAATACACGTATTTCAATTATTTGTCATAATAAACAGGATGATTTTGAATACGCCGAAATACCGTTTATTAACGCAAAAATAATCGCTATACCGTACAAAGACGATCGACAAAGTATTTACATCATTTTGCCGAACAACGGCAATATACCCGCTCTGGTCAATATGATATCTCCCGATCTAATCGACAACTCTATCGTAAATGCGCTGAAGAAGACATACATCGACTTATCTATGCCACGATTTAAGATGATGTCAAACTACTCGCTCATTCCATACATGAAAGGTCTCGGCGCCAACAAAATGTTTAAAGTGGGCGCCGATTTGTCCGCAATCGCCGGCAAAAAGGATCTTTTCGTTTCCGACATCGTTCACCGGACATTAATCGGTCTAAACGAAGAGGGAACTGAAGCGTTTTCGGCCACCGCTGGCGAGGAGGAGAGCCTGGTGTCTGGTTTTGACGAGAAAGAGCCGTTAGAGCTGAAAATAAATTCCCCCTTTATGTACATAATTAGAGACAATACTAATTCAGTGATTTTGTTTATCGGAGTTATCACCAATTTATAATAAGTTTATAGCTAACTTGTGGAGTATATATAGATAAATATATATAGATAAATGTCTTGTTGTCTTTTTTTAGTTTTTTGAAAAAATGCATAATATTATTATATATATATATATTAAACCCCAATCATTATTATTATTATTTCGACTGTTTATGTAATTTTTGAAAATTATAGAGCAAACTGTATATTTTAAAAAATAAATTAAAAAACAACACACTTCTTGGTTGACTTTGTTTTATTACTTCGAATCGAAAACACATTATCATAATTAATAATTAGTAATTAATTTAAGAGCAATTAATCGATATAATTAAGATGTAAGTATAACATGTTACATGGCGTTCGAAAAATGTAATTTTATTACGAGTCACAAAAAAAGCAAAATAAAAGTTCGATCGTAATTGGAAAATATTTAGTTTAACAAGAAAATGAACACGATATTAATAAGTTTATACATTTTTATACACGACAGTATAACGTTTTTTTAATTGCGTTTATAACGTTTCGCTACAGACACTTCTAGTCATCATCAGGCAATTTATGAAGATTTAAAATATTCAAAATTTTAATTAAAGGTAGTTCGTAATCAGTTTAGTTGTGCCTTAAAATCATTTTTGAATTTTAAATTTTTTGTTAACTAAAATTTTATAAATTCAAATCAGCAGAAGCAGCCTGAGGACGTGTCTACTTGAAACCTTTCTCAATTTAAAAAAAACTTTATGCTGTCGTCTATAAATTACATATGAAAATATATAAACCAATTGTTAAAAACGAAATTCCGACAGTCGCTTGGATTATTACTAAAAACGAAAGTGATTATGTTGTATTTTTTTTGGTTTTGCACCCAATAACAAAAGTTTATGAAAAATTTATATATCAATAATACTAATTGGCAAATACTTGAATTACTTTGCGGTTATTTAATAAAAATAAAAAATATTATATTCAACTTAAATATAAAATATAAATAATTGGCTGTTTGGTGACATAATTTAGCTCCCAAAATGAAAAAAAAATCAAAATTCCAACTCAAAAATATTCAATAAGCATTACGCCTTATTGGTCCTGAATTGTAATTAACAGACGGCTTATACACAGGTCCGGCCAAAGCGACCGCAACCGGTCGGGCATCTAAATAAACCGACGCAGGACTCGTTTCCGAATCAGTTCCGGGTTCATTAGTCTTAATTGTAGCGCGAAATCCCAACTTATCGGCGATGTACTCCACCGTACGATATATCCCGTTAGCGTCCTGATAGCTATAAGAACCAGTCACTCCACCGTAACCGTTACCACTCTCTTTGCGCGACTGTTTCGTGCCATAATTATCCACGGTTTCGTAACCGAAATTGTATGGCTGCGGTGTGTAGGTTTCGTACACGGTTTCCAGTGGTTCGTAAGACTTGTAGTTTGGCGCCGAGTATGTTTGATAATCTGGTAGAGATGCTATCTCTGGCTCTGCTGCGTACGTTGTTCGATAGGTTGGCGATGTCGATGCCGATGAGCGTAATAGACCCGTCGATAGTAAACCGGGACCAGCAACGAGACCCGCTTCGCACGCCGCTAGTAATACTGATGACAGCGCAATGATCTAATGATTACAATAATGTGAAATGAATTTTTTTTCCGGTGAAAAACTTAATCAAAGAAGACCTTTAAAGGGCGCACAAATAAAAGGTTAATCATCACTACTGTTATACATACATTTAGCATCGTTGAAAACACGGAGATTTTCGAAATATATGAGTATAAGATTTCAACGGGCGATATAAATTAAGTTAGTGTGTTATTAACGAAAGTGAATTAGCGAAGAGTTAGTTATCGACTGTGTTTTTGACATGATATTTTCCGGACTTTATATAACCTTATTTTCTGCTCTCACACGAGTAATGAAAACTCCTTATTTTTGCTGCAGAAAAAATGTATACGCTTTTAATTTTATTATTTTTTTAATGCTTTCGCCGTTGCATAAATTTTTGTTTATGCTTCTCTACTTTTAAACTTGTTTTTCAAACGGTTGATTTTTGTTGTTTTTTATTTCGTTTAGCTTAAGGTTTCTCTCGCACACTTCGCATTCAATAACTTTCGATTTTCGGTAGCAGAAACGTATTAGGAATCATAAAGAGAAACTTAAAAACCTAAAAGCTTATAAAGTTCTGGATTTAATTGTAGATTTAGTTGTGTTGATCGTGAGTTGATTTAAAAATTAAATATCGATATGATTTTTAATAACTGTATGGTAATTTGATTATTTTAAATTCATATATCGGAGCAAATAGTAACACGTTAGTCGATCGATCTAATTTTTTTTAAACAATCCATTGTAATATAACATCATTGATTATGAGTGAACTTTGAGCATGGTTTTGCTCGTGATTTAATGAGAATAATAGATTATCTGAAAATCCTTGTGAATTATAAATATGTTAAAACTTAAATTTTTAAGTTTATGCTATATATATTTAGTTTTTCAATGGGTACTTTGTTTATGGTCTTCCAAAATTATAAATTAAATATTGTGTTCCGACAATAACTTTCTATTTTAAAATTAGACCAAATTAATTGTAAAACATGTATTTTAGAAATAAAATATCATTTTTTTTAAAAACTTCTCCAATTTTTCAATACATAGGCTGGCATAACTTATAAATCAAAATGAATTTTATTGTTAATGCTAAGTAACACATATTTTTAACAAAAATAATTTTTCAAAAGCGCCTGGTAATTATCTAATTATTAGCAATAAACTGATTAAAATCAATAATTTATACGAAATTACGTTCAGGTAGAAATAAAATTTATAAGAATTCCCATTAAGAGGTTACTATTTATGATTGTAATACTCATAAATTTACTGATAGGTCGCGCAGTATGTTGCATAATATATTATGAAAATTCGCAAATACATTAAAACATTTTAAGACTTTTAGTAATTAGTATATTTTTATTATTTCACATCTAATAGAAAAATCTCAATCTCAATATTTTTGCTTTATGAAGGGTGTTTTCAACACTGTTTCTAATTTGTCATTATCAATTTTCTCTTTATTAAAGAATAAATTAAATTAAATTAAAAGTTACGAAATGACAAATTTTTTAAAAACCTAGCCTTAATTCGACTATCAATGTAAAAATTTTACGTTTTTAACAACACTTATTTGTTAATTTTTACCATAAGACATAAAATCAAGCATTTTATTCATGGTATCACTAAAAAGCACGATAAAAAAAATAATTCCCATTTAATTTAAAGTGTCGTGTGCTTGATTTTTCATCTTACAGTAAAGAGAGCCCAACATTACCCGACATTTTTTAAATACTGTTTATAAGCATTATAAGCTAATTTAGTACTAAAGTACAAGTTATTATACAAAATTTTTTATATTCTTTACAATTATTATGATGCCAAATAAATAAAAAATTATTTGATATGATTTTGTTAGTAAAAATAATATTTACAAGTAAAATTTTTGATACTTAGACTTGTAGACTTTGTCAATACCATTTGAGGGGTTAAGCTCAAGTTAGCACACTGAATACTATAGATGCGATTGACGTAATATAGAATGGGTTGTTGAATAACTTAACTATTAATATATTTGACAATACTATTCGACAAATAAAATAACTGATATATATGTGTTCTTATATAAAACACATTGAATTACACTTAGAATTGATCATTACCGGTTATAACATCGGTGGTGACCGGTAATTACCGCAGTTTTGAAAAATATTTACCGGTATAATTGCTCTTACAGTAATACCGATAATTACCGGAATAATCCGTTACAAACTTAAAAGTTGCTTATAAAAACATGCTTTTCTTATAAACGTCATTTTGAAAATACAATTAAATTATTTGTTTATGATTAAACTTTAAAAATGTTTACATAATCTAAACAGCTGAAGAATGAATCAAAAATTTTATGATAATTTTATAACTTCAATTAATTAAAAAATACTAGAAATTTTGAAAAAAAATAATTTTTAGCTGTAAAAGTTGGCTTAAGACTCAAATCAATTAAATAAAAATATTCAAAATTAAATTTGCGAACATAATTTAATGAAATTTTTTATATAGCCGATTTTTTCAAATTTTTTCCGGGCATGTTAATAATACCGGTCGTGACCACAGATTTATATTTTTTACCGTGACCGGTAATGAACATTTCTAAAATAAGCTAAACTGAAAAAATAATACGCGGATCCCCTCAACCTCTATCCTGAATAGCACAATACAAATCAATCCACATTACAAAAGACTATTTTTCCCTGATTTAAACAAAGTTCTACTTTTTTTGTTCTAATTATAAATAATAATTTATTAAATTACGAAATAAAAATATTTTTCTTGTTACCCGGTTTCTTGTTCTTTACAGTCCAACAATTAACTAATTTTAATCGATTCTTTATATATAAGTAAGAATTAACCTTAGATCGAGTCCTAGAGTATCGAGGTCCTTTAATCCTTAATAATTTAAAAGCTCCAGTTTCTATCTTATTTAATTAGATGCAAAATGTTTAGGTCCGAGTCCCTATTAACTTTAATTATGGGCTATTTTTTATAAAAAATTTTAGTTTAAAACTTAGATTCAACTTATATTCGTATAACTAAGTAATTTTAAAAAACCTGAAACAATATTTTTCTAGGACTCGAACGCATTACCAGCTTTTATTGATTAGGCAACCAGATTACAAATATATTGTTGTAGCAATTTAATATTTGCAAATAAAAAACTTCTCATTAAATTTTAATAAATTAAATAAATACACAAAGCAAAACAAGCTGTATAGAATTGTTCATAAAAGTCCCATATTTTTAGAGGATACTCATAAATCCTTTGCTTATATCATATATTTTTGTAGTCTAAGCAACTATTTCCGGTCTTGGTCAAATTTACAAAGAATCATTGAAAAATATTTAGTTTCATGTTTTCTCAATACAATGTTCAATAGAATACCCCTGAATTTTCCTTATTATTACAAGACCCTGGACTAATAATCCATAAGATCGTATAAGATACACTGAAATAAATGAACTTTTAGACCAAGGATAGTTTTAATGGGAATATTGCTGTATTAAGCGTTTATTAGTTTATTTAAGAAATATAAAGGTAATGTGAATCTCCAACTAGTTGAGCTAGGGACATTTTTGATATTTTGAGTAAACAGCAACATAACAACAGTAGAACGCATTTGGAAAAATTCCTGAATATCGGGATTATCATGTAAATCCACGGTTGGTCACACTAATTAGAGCACGCAAAAAATTAACAATTGAGATACCATTTATATGTCTGGAAAAAGTTTCTACTTATTTAGACGTGAATACATGTATTGTTATTTAGATTTATTCTATATCATAGAAAATCAACTATATAATTCTTTAAATTTTAAAAGGTAATTCTATATTAATTTATAAATAGATTTGTCATAAGAAGAAACAACACAAAAGCTAACGTTAGCAAAACTTATCGACTGTATCAAAGGCGGTGTTGGCTCATAACACGGTAAACTTTTTAAATAATTTTTTAAAATTCTTTTTAAATGTTTGTTCTAATTTGATTT
>JAQIXJ010001720.1:0-19032 GCA_034700185.1 Phthiracarus laevigatus | reverse complement strand
CTTTTTTGGGCATTACTTTCTATCTGAAGTAATCGTTCTTCAGTAGTACCCATTTTCTTTATTAACTCATTTAATAGCCTATTACTTTCGAGATTAGCATCCAAAAGTTTTTCATTTCTAAAGGAATTATTTTCCTTTTCTCTATGGGCCGAACCATATTTCAAACCGGCTTCAACTAACATCGCTTTATCAGTTAATTCTGTAAGGTTTGAAAACTCTTTAATATACAATTGTTTTTGTAACTCAGGGTTTAAATCATCAAATACATAGGCAATAACGTCCTTTTCGGGCATCAAGGGATCGCATTCATAACAGAGATTTCTCTTACTTGTTATATATTGGCTAACGTTCTCATTGTCTAAATGTTTTCTTTTAAGCAGTCTCTGCTTATTATACTTGACTTTGTCCTTAGGGAGATGATACAAAAGAAATGCATCTTTCAACTCTCTCCATGTTTGGGGACTATTACTATTTCTAGCAATGTGAACAAGATACCATTCTTTGGCATTTGCAGTAAGGTAAGCTTTTAAATTATTGCGCATATCTTCATCCGACCACTTAAGAACTCCAGCCTGAAGTTCATAATCATTTATGAACTCATAGGCTCTAATAGAAATTTCACCGTCAAACTTAGGAAGATTAAGGACAGAAAGGGTATTTAACGCTGCGCGAGAGCCCGATGTTATAGCGCGAATAAATTCGTCAGGACTCATCGGTATCAAGTTTCCTACGGGTGTTGTAGTCATTTTACTAATATTAATAATATCTCTTTTTATTGGTATATATTAGAGACAAATTATGTTTATCTAAGTACGAAGTTATTTACGCAGTTTAATAAGTCCTTCACAATCGTGTGAAGACACTTCAGCAAAATAAAACCTTTCTCCAACTACTAAAACAACAGTAGTAGGATTTATATGGTATATATAAATATTTGCGTTTCCGATTTTTAGTATTGTAACTTTAGAGTAAGACAAGTTGAATATATGTGTATTTTCCATGCAAATCAAGTAAATGAAAGAAACTGATTAATATCTCATATATTTGAACAACCTTATTGTGTCGATATATAAATTAACAGAAATAAACACAAGCATTACGATTGACAAATATAAAATAATGTGTAATAAGTCCGATTCGTCGAAATATAAAAATAGGCCTTTAAGTAAAGCTGCCACAACAAAAACAACTAAAAAGAACAAATAGATATCTAGAATAGTAGCCGTTTTAAATTTTGTTTTCTTATTTCCTCTACTTCCCCTAAACGTCGAACACACTCCTCTTCTACTACTGAGATCTCTTTAAATATAAACTTATAGTTTGATTCATTTTCTATTGAAGCAGCAAACTCGAAAGTTTCTGTCATGCAAACATTATTTTCAGTGCTTTGACTATCATCATTATTAAAATCAAGTATATTTTCAGAACAGCAAGAATCAGTTTCTAAATTATTTATTTCAGAGGGGTCACACTCAGTAGAATTTGTTTCTTCTTTAACAAGAGTAATCGTCTGTAATGAATTTTTTGTTTCTTTTTCGTTTATAAATAGGGAGTCGGTAATCTCGAATGTTACAGTAGGCAAAAGTACTGTCTTACAAACCTCTTCGCAAGGCACAGAATTCTTTAAATCTGTTATAATAATTTTACTTTTACGAGGTGTGCGGATTTATATCTCGACGAATGAGCGTATTGACTATGAAACTCTTGAGTTCATTACCAATGCTGGAATTCCGTTATTTTCTGTATGTTGTGAAGACCAAACTTAACGACGACGTTATGCAAAAAAACTTGACCTTTAGATGGTTTTAGATTTGAATAGTCGCCAAATTAGAACAAATTCTTCAGATTGTAGTTGAACTTACAAGTAAACCTATTCACTTAAATGCAATGAATTAGTAACGTTATAAACAGTTTCAATAACTTGTAAAAAATCATAAGGTTTAAGTTGCAGCACTAAACACAAATAAAGTAGCAGAACAAACGTAAATGTGTGAAACAAAATTGTTAGCAAGTTTTGCAAAATAACAACTATTGCGACGCCCGTAACTCAGCTTAAAGTTATAAGTACTGTTTTTTTTCACAATTAATTGTTACTTCCCTTTCGAGTTCAAACCAATCTTCGTATATATGTATAACAACCATTAATTTACTTAGTTTTTAATGTTGTTTTTAATCTAGTTCACTTCTCACTAGTAAAGATCGAAGAATTTCAGTTAAAACAGCAAAACGATCTTTATTAATTTGGTTATTGGTTTCGTACATAAAGCGAACACTATGAGTTTCACAATAAAACACTTCACAATTAAGTCGAATAACTCTATATAAGTCAAACTCGCCATTCTGATCACTAAAAGCTATCAAGACTTGGCGATAAAAGTCTGGCCAAGTGAACAATTGAGTCACTTGATAGGGAACTGCCATTAAAAGTTTACTTTTATTTTTGAAAGTACTTAGTAAAGGCTTAATTTTTCGAGATATTTGTTAAGATCAGAATTTATTTCTCTCTGCAATTCTATAAACACTTGTTATTCTCTTGGTTGTGAAGACATATACACGTATTTTTTAGATTGTGAGCAGCATTTGAATATATAAATTTCGGGTTCTAATCTATAATCTAATTTTAAAAAAACATGATTTGGGTTCGTTTTATGTAAATTTTTAACTTCTGTGATAAATCTTGACCAACTCAACAATCTAACACAATTTGATGACATTAGTTCATTTCTTTAAAATGTTTAACTTTCTCAAGAATTGATATGAAATCATTAAAACCAGGTGTTAAAATGGACTCATATAAACACTGAACTTCAATAAGTGTTGTAGGAAAATAACGAAAAATAGTGTTATTAGTTAAACAATCACACTTAAACTTATTTTCTTGCGGAAAAAACTCACAAACAACTTTGAATTCAGTTGGTTTATTTTTATATAGGATTCTAGAGTTCATAACAAACCTTTCATAAGTGTCAATACAAATTAAATTCGGTTCGCTCTGACTAACAGATGTAAAGTCTTTTTGTAAGTTTTTAGACATCATAACTACACAAAACTTTCCAAATATTTATTGTTGAACAACTGACACTTTCTGTAAATTTAATGCAAATGACAGTTCGATAAATGCGTTAATCTCAGACAAGTCGTTTGTTAAATACTTATAAAGAATTGTGGGAGTATTGAATCTTAAAAGGTATGATCTAAACACACGGTGGTACTGAATCCAACCTTCAAAACCTTCTGGATTAGCTTGTCTCAATAAAGTTGACTGGCTTTTAAAAAGTTCGAAGTTTTGAAAAACTAATCATCTATAATTCGATTCTGGTAAAGCAGGTCTAACACTTTGAGTAGGCATGTGAACCATAGATTTATAGTTTTTATTTATTAGCCTAGGAAGTAAGATTTTCTGTCAAATTTATCTGTAGAAGCAAATCGAAGTCAGTCGATTCTCCAAAATTCTCTAACTGTCGACACAAGTAGTTTTACTATGTGGAGTTTGCGACATAAAACAACTTTTTAGAACATTCAATTCGTTTCGTAAACCTATAACTTTTGCTTCTAATAGTTGATCTTCTGATTTTAAGTTTTTTATGTTATTCTTAATTTCGGATACACTTCTACTATCTTTAGTTTTATTTTTATTTTTACCATAGTTATAATAAATCACATAAGTTTAACAAGTACGATGGATTAATATTATTAGTGTAACGATAGATAGTCGAAATAACTCTTATGCAAAGATTCTAAATAAAACTTATTTCCTTCTGTTGGGTTTTCTATGTATAACATGAACGCAGAGACAAGTAGTGATAAATATTCATGTCTTATCTCTAAAGAATGAGCTTTAAAAGTCAACTCTTGAAAATGATCAATTAAGCCGGCCAACACGTAATTCAAATTTGTATCTGAATCTGAATCTAAATCACCTTGTAACATAACATTTGTTCATTAAAACGACTTATTTTTTTATTAAATTATTCTCTTTAACTTCTTTAATAGCATCTTAATGATTTTTAATTAATTCTTTCAACAAATCGGAGTTTTCTTGGGTTTTATTTTCGGCAATTTTGCTAAAAACAGTATTAATTGAAGCGAGGGAATTAATTTGCTTTTCCAAATTGTGAATATATCCAAAAGAGAATAAATCTTTGTGCGAAATAAGTGTACCTTTTTCTCGACTTAAAGGTTATCAATTGAAATATTTTCCTAAATATAAGTAGACTTTCACAATGAAAGTTCTATTTTTCAGTTAATGGATAGTTATTTACTGTTATCACTTATATCGCTAAAAATAAATGAAATTTTTCTACTTAGCTTTTTAGTGAGACGTATTTTCTGGAGTTTCAATCGAAGTGCCACTTCTGACACCAATTTGTGACCACCTTTCGAGCAGCGGCCACTACCGATCCAAAATGAATGTTGATAATGGAAAACCAGAATTTACACAACTTAGTTAGATAGCTTTAGAGAAGAATATTGAGAGAAATTAACTTTTACACTTCAATGACACAAACGAAAAGATAATTTTATTGTGGAAACATTCACTTTTATACATCTGCAGTGCACGAAACAACATGATCAGTGCACTGCGGTAAACAATTTCTATTGGACAGTGCAGAAGTGCGTCATGTCTGCACTTACATCATACTATTTTTAAATAATCAATGTTACGACATATAGGTTCAAGTTTTTATAAGAGTATTGTAGCAGAATGGGTCACAATATATTAATTAGGCCTTGGATATCGTTAATTTATGATTGTTAAACCATACAAAAACGTATTGATAACTATTCTAAAGTTGTTATCTAACAAACAATTCATAAAATGTTTTTTAATTACAATTCTAACGGTTTAAAAAATATCTAACGATTTTATTTACTTCTTACGAGTTTAATTTTTTTAATAATAGGAAAAAGTGAAGTTAGAATACTAAAAATTGTCGCTAAAATCCGATAAGTTTTGAGTAGGGTCATGTTTTAAGGGTTTCACTGGGGAAAAAATTGAAAAAAAAAATTTTCGAAGAAGTTTTATACGCAAAGCTCTGATATAGCCTTTCAAATCCGTTGAGTTTTTGCATGACCTAAGTTTTTTGAAATTTATGAATTCAAATCAATAGATTTTTTCAAACGAATTTTCTAACTATTTGACCATTTATTTCTAACAATTAATAAACTATTTTGCACGTTATTTCTAACAATTTTCAAGGCCTTCTATATTAGCTTCTATTAAACAAAACAAATTAATTAAAAGTTGTTTTATTTTCCAGGATTTTCTCGGTTTTGCTCGTTTTGGAAAAAAGTCCTGTATTTGTATATTATTTCAGAAAAGTTCCCGTTTTCACTATAATTAATGAGTAATTTCTAAATAAAGAACAAAACCTTCTTAATGAGTAACTATATTGGATTTAAAGAATGAAAATAAGGCGTTTATTTTTATATTTTTGGAAATATAGTTTCAAAAGTATACCATTTCTAATATTAAACATTTAATTGAAACATTTATAATATATAGCTCTTTTTTGTAAATTTTAATTTTTCGAACCCAATAAAAATAATTTTAGTCCTCGACTCACATTACCGATTTTGGTACATTTTTTGTTCCCTGTTCCCGACCGTATTTACCAGTTTTTAGTCCAGGAAATCTCTATCCCTAGTTATAAGCACACAACATATCGCTGTTATTCCCAATGCATCGAAATTTTGTACGTATACCACTGTTCTTCACTGCTTAACATTGCTTAAAAATGCAGATATATTTGTTTATAAAATTAGTTTCGGTTTGTATATGATCGCCCGCTTACTTCGTCCGCCCTCTCCCTTCTTTTAAATTGTTTTTATAAAAATTGTATACTACAGAATACAAAACAGTATGTGTTACAGTAATCCATTTAAAGGATAAAGTTTTTCTGCCAATGTTTTCGTAGATTTGATATAAACATAGGGAATAAGAATTTTTCTATAAAAAATATTCATAAACCTATAAAAAATTGAGATCTCTATGAGTGTGACGTTTTTGTAACAATGGCATAGTTAAATAAAATTATCTAAAGCTTTTAACTTTTTATTTAATTCATTTGGTTAAATCTAAAACTCCAAATGTTGCAGTTTTATAATACATTTTTCCGGAGGTTAGACATTTATAAAAAAAACTACCATAATAAATGAATTTTTTGAGATAATTTCTCTACTAATTATTAAAAATGATTATAACTATTAAACAACTAAAGTTCATAAATAACATTAAAAAATATTAGATATTTAAGCTCACGTTTAAGCAACTTTCATACTTATTAACTTGGAAGTGGAAGTATTTGTTGGTATTTGTCGAACTATCTAACTTATCAAGGAATTTAGTTACAGAAACATTTGCACTTTAAATTCTTATTAAGAATTATCGATATAATTATCATGAATATTAAAAATCATTTACACTAAATTTATTTTTCTATTAAATCAAAAGCGTGCAAAAATACGTATTATTTTGATGCGATGTGTGGAAATACAAGTAATTGAACTTTGTTTTTATTGCTGTTTTAAAACATTTATATATGGCTGTCTAATTGTAAGAATTTACTCTCTTTGTATCTTTGTCGCATGTATGCATAGATGCTGTGAAAGTTATGCTTTATTTTATAGTCATGTTGTACGCAATTAATTTTTCTATTCTAGTATTTATTATTGTAATATAAGTTTCATACGTCCCGAGTTATCACATATTTACTGTTATACATGTGATATCAGCATATTTGCTAAAATCTGTCGTCAAAAATACATCTAAAAATACATTGTATCATCAATTCGTTTCCATTTTTTGTTGTCAGTACTCTATTTGATATGCACTCTTATTAATTTTTATTTAAAATCACGAGAAAACACTACATAATATGCAAACAATTAAATGCGTTGTTGTGGGCGACGGGTATTAAATCAAGTTTATTGTTATCAATTGTTTGTTACTATGAATTAAAATAATAAATTTACAGAGCGGTTGGTAAGACGTGTCTGTTAATAAGTTACACTACAAATGCTTTTCCCGGAGAATATATTCCTACGGTGTAAGAAAAGTTTGTTAACTTCTGACTACAATACACTACAATTGACACAATAATTACATCATTTAAATGTTGCAGGTTTGATAATTATTCGGCTAATGTTATGGTTGATGGCATACCAATAAATCTCGGTTTATGGGATACAGCTGGGCAAGAAGGTTACGAAGATTACCGTCCGTTATCGTATCCACAAACAGTGAGTCATCATTATTAATTAATAAAGACAACAAAAATTTGGGGTATAGGTAAAATCTATCAAAGTTTTCAAACGGGATTAGGGCCAAACCATTTAAATATAAATTTTTTAATGCCAAAAGCCTAAGGCTAAGATTTTGGATTCTAGTAGGACCTGAGACATCGCCTAGGGTTTACTGCATTCCAATGGGCCTTATCTGACTGTTCAAGCTCAGCTAAATTTTGATAGATAGATGAATTTGTTAATATTTGAGAACAAAAGTTAGAGTTACAACTTCAGATTTAGCTAGATATAAAATTAATAAAGAAACAGTACACTATTTTAATACGCACTGAAAGCTTTAACTAAATCCAAAAATATAACAGTTTCCATTTGTAAAAATGCATTAAATTTAAATGTAAATTAAAGTGCATTTTCAAAATTAAATTAAACTGAGTAATAAAATAATTAACACGTTAGCTTTTTAAGCTACATTTATTTTAATAAATAAATTTTTCTTATACTTAAAGGATGTTTTTCTAATTTGCTTTTCGCTTGTGAATCCAGCGTCTTTCGAAAATGTTCGCGCAAAGGTATGATACATCGATAGTGAAACATAATTGACTTACAAAATTATGTAATTTGTAAATAAATTTACGTTATTAACTAATATAATTTGTTTTCTCAGTGGTATCCCGAAATCAATCACCATTGTCCACACACTCCGATTATTCTGGTGGGAACAAAACTCGATTTGAGAGATGATTCAAAAACCATCGAAAAGCAAAATGATGGACGATTGTCTCCAATTACTTATATCCAAGGACTAGCTATGGCTAAGGATATAAAAGCCACGAAATATCAGGAGTGTTCGGCGTTAAAGCAAAAAGGACTGAAAAATGTATTTGTCGAAGCAATTCGAGCCGTTATCTGCTCAAAACCGAAGCCAAAGCCAAAATTATGCGCTTTACTTTAAAACTTTTTTATCTTATTTAAGCGAAAGAATTATATTTAATCAAATGTTTTTATTTTGGTTGTATTTTATGGTCCATTTTAACTATATATTTATTTTGAATGGACACCAAGAGCGTAATTTAATTTTAGATTTCAGTCCATGGTTAAAATAATTAAAATTATAAAATTAATAATTCATATTTTATATATCAATTATAAATTAGAAATATTAGTATTTCTCAATTTCTTAGTAGTTAGTACATTATAAGTTTTATTTATGATACTTTTTGCTCAATTATATATTATAAAACTGTTATTATTATTTTGTAACAAATTTCTTAAAAAAAAGTTGGGATATATAAATAATACCGTATAATGATTAACAAAGATTTATGAATTGAATGTGGTAGTATTGGTGCCTATTTTACATTATCAGTATCCATTTATAATTAGGGTCTTAAAAATTTTATTTAATTACACAATTTTTCAAAAGAATCACTTAATTCGAACTACATGTAACTTAATGTTTATTATTGCAGATCATAAAATGGCTTAAAAGATATTAGCTATTCTAACGAGTCCAACTATTTAAAAAAATTCGCTAAAATTTTAATAAAAATGATACAAATGAATAATATCGTCCGTAATTTCTCACATCAAGCTAAAAACTTGTTCTTTGAAAACTCTGGATTGATTTATGAATTTTTCTTAAAATAATAAAAAACACTTTCATTAGTTTCCCTGAAATAATTTCATAACAGAAATAATTTTAATGATAACTAAAAACTATTTTTGAATTGGTTTAGGTCAAGAAGTTTATGATCGTTTGCGTCGGCTATCGTATCCGTTAACTGTATGTTTTTAGTTCTAGTCGTTATTAGTTATATAATTTCAATGAAATAACTTATATTTATTTTAATCATGAGAAAGAATTATTTAACATAATTTGACTTAAAAAAAGAACGTTTGATAAATTATAAACAATAAGATCCTAAGATTAAAATATTATCAACAAACAGTAATTAGTGAAATTAGTGGTGAAAAATTGCTCATCAATTACAGTTCCCATTATTCAGACTGAAAAAAGATTTGTTAATACAACGAAGTTCATATTCCATGTAAAACATATCCAGAGATGAATAATTCAGAGCTTATCATTTCTTATACTATCAATTTATAAACTGAAAACAATGAAGCAACACACACTTAAAGTTCGTTTTATTCAACAGTTGTTTAATTGGTAAAGGATTCAAAGAACATTTAGATCAATGACGGTCGGGAAAGTGCGTTAACACATGGTCCCAGACCAACATTCAATGTTTTCGGTGTGGTACAACGAATCATGTGGCTCCGAGTTGCAAGTTTGTTAATACAATATGTACCAATTGTGGAAAACATGAAGATTTGGCAAAGTTAGGTTGTATTTCAAAGTTTTTTTTACATTATGTTCTACTACTTCATTTACTTCTAACACTTATAGTTCAGATAAAAACGTGATTCGTTCGTTGACTTATTCCTCGACAGATGTTATTATTCATGCAACATCGAATAGTACATATTGTTAAGGATTAACCTCTTACACAACTACTTCGCATCAAAACAATTCGAAAGATGTTATCATTCCAGTTGAAAATACATCGAAATTTCTCAATAACTAACTGGCTATTTCTACTGCATTTACTTTGGCAGACCTCGAATTGTCCATTATTGGATTTAAAACATCTTAAGTATGCAATTAACTACAATCTCTTACTCAGGATTAAATTGCATCAATTACTATCGTAAATAATGCTGCGGTGGTGGAAGAGGAGATGTCTTCCAATGCACTTATGGTTATTCCGACACTTTAAAAGTCAGGCATCATCAGAGATGGTTACTACTGCCTCAAGGGAAGTGGCTGATACTTTTAATTAGCTTCTTGTCTTACTTCAAGTTTCTTATAAGCGTATCCCACCTTTATTAAAAATTCCTATGACGAAAATCCTACAACTAAAGCAAGTGTAGTAATACTTATATAATAATTTAGTGAATGTTCTACCAGATTCTATTCAAGCATTACGAAGTTTATAAAAGTTTATACTTCAAGTTAAGTAAAGAATGTTTATTCGAAATCTTTAGAACGTCTATGGCATACAAAATGTTTTACTACTTATTCATTAAAAGCTATAACTTCACAAGCTTATGCTTCGAATTTAATGCAATCTACAAAACCAACTGTAACTTAGCAAGCTTTAGCAGCTATGTTACAACGATACATTCTACGCTATTTGGTTCTGAGAAGTTACATAACGCAATTTTGCAACTGGACTCCGGAACAGAAGTGGATACGAGGCCTTAACGTCACTATCCAAATCCATTTCCCTAAATCTAGCAACAATCATAAAGATATTATTACTAATCTATCCTGTCTTACTAATAGTAGATGTTTGCGGTTTATTAGTCACAAAAGATATTGAGGAAATAACAGATCCAGACTCAAAAAATATATGGAACACAGTAACTGAATTAATTGCGATTCATTGAAAGTGTTCAAGACTTAATCGTCCTCCAGATCGATATGATCTTTTAATTCTTTCATATCTGCGGTGGTGGAAAGGTAGTGTAAGAGCTCTGAGTCACATCACTACGATTTATTATTTTCTAGACTGTTACTCATTTTCCTTAAACTAAATATGTTACAGTAAAAGTTTATTCTAGTAGTTTCAATAACTACTAACTGTTCTATTTTATATGATATATAAATAAAATTCAATGCTTGTACTTTTAGTATGTATAATAAACTATATCTTTAATATAAACTTAATAGTGAATACTTTTAACTCTTTTAGGTCTACTCACGACGTCAGTCTATTATTTTCTATGTTAAGTTAATCTGGCTTGTATTATGCTTCGCAGGTATCTCGTTAATTTTGGTCTGGAACCAATTTATTCTTCTTCAGTATAAATAAAATACTGAACTAATTGTGCTTGACAAATGATTCACCTATACAGGCCAAAATAGTACTGCAAGTCCCACATACAAACAGTATTTTTAGTATTTTATTCGGTTTAGATGAAAAACGAACAAAATTATTTGTATAAGAAGTGACAACTAAAAATCAGGATTAAATATTTTATTGTTTCCTCGAAAAACTGAGAAAGCGTATATATATTTTTAAATGTAATAAACACTCAATCTCATTATTTAATTAATCATAAAGACTGTTCCATTATCTGCAGCTATTCTTTTCAATAACTTGAGCATCAAAAACAATGGCTGAAAACTGATTGCAAAAATATTTCATCAGAGTTTCTTAAAAAAGTTAAAAACTTTTTTTTTGATAATTTAAACATAATTAAATTTTAGACAAATTAGAAGTTTACAAACAAAAAATTAATTTTCGGTTTTTTGAGATTAACTGGGAGAATAAGTTCCTAAAACCCACTACCTATTACCTAAAACCCAATACTAATTACCTGGTATAACAAATTCAATAGTATTTGCATTTTCTATTGAAGAAATTGGGCGATAAGGAATTAGGTTATATGACATAATAGATGCTTGATAGTTAATATTTTTGAATAAATCTAAATCTGATTTTAATACTTCTGTCGCCATTATGAAAATATATTTCCTTTAGTTCGATGCTTCTTTATTGATCGTCGTTTGAAGACTGTTTTCTACTTGTAAGTTTTCACTTTATTTATGCGTTTAGTTTTATTACGCTTCTTTTTCTTCTCATTAGTTTATGTTTTCTACCTCCAGACTGATGTTTTATATTTTTTGCTATTTTGTTTTTTTAAGCCTTATTTGATTTTTTGCGAGTAGTTCCCATTTTTTCTAGTTTATCACTGGCTTACTTAAGCATTTCACTAGCTTTTATTTTAAAATTCATTTTTGTAGCTTATATTAAATCTCTGCCACTAGCTATATCGAATAAAATGTTCATTCCTACATCTTATGTTACTTTCCAAAGTTTTTTAAGGAAAGGAGTTGTGTATCTAAAACTTGAAAATAAGCCACTCCCTCTTTGGTATGGTTTACCTGGACTAACTAATATCTCATTTTGAAGATTTCCTTATGACTGTTTTTTGTAATAATCGTAATAGTTAAACACTACAGCATGTTAATTTTTATTTGATTTCATAATTGTGTTATTAATACGGAATGAACAACCAATTGGTAATTAATATGAATGCGACATGAAAATTATAGGTTTTAGTACTAATGTGAACAATAAGTTTTCAATTTTCGAACTGAATTAACTTTCCTCTATTATCCAGTAGTTGTATTTCAATTGTGTCAAAATTAATAACTCTTAACAGATGTAATAAAAGATTGTTATAATGTTCACACTAAATTTCATTAGATTTTGTAGATTTTGGTAAGTTTAAAGAAAAACTCTTAGAACATTTGTTTTTTTATGACCAACTATTGTCGGTTGCATAAAATCAATGTAAACATACATTGTGTGAAATTGTCCATACAAGTCTATATTATATTTTTCTTTTCCAAGATTAGATAGATGTGAATCTTTGTACCAAGACATATGTAACAAATATTCATCAAACTATAGTAACTTTTTTGTTTTCAGTTTTGTATGTTTTCACTATGTTAATGTCTCTGTTAGTGCATGTATCAAAACCATTTTTAAAATCAGTTTTAAACAGATTAGTTACATTAAATGTTGGTTTTGTGTAATGGTTTTTTAAAATATTCTAAATATTTTCTTTACTAGTTTTAATAAATAAATTATTTATTCCACTTATTTAATCTTCTTCTGTATGATAACATCATTTAGGTAGATTCTTGTTTGATACAAATATTTCTTCATTTTTGAATTTTGATCTAAACTTTATACTCATATCATACGGAATATTAAATATATTTGATGGATAAATAATTTCAGCTAAATCTTATTCATAATCACTATTTAATTTTATTGATTCAGGTTAATAAACTGAATACTTAGATAGTGTGTTATTTTTATTTATTTTATAACTAGAATCACTAGGCAATTCAATTATATAAGTCTTCTTTTGTTTTTGGTTTGACATCGTTTTAACTAATTACTCATCAACTGACTGAAGTTCTTTTTTATAGAAAAAACCTTCCAGTACTTCTGCCTGTTTATCTATTAAAGTATACCTTTGAAATGGTTTTGTATTTATTAAATTCTCAATTAAAAATATTTCATTTGTCCAGTTATTTGCAAATCCCATTTCAAATGTTTTCTTAAGTTTTTGTAATCTTACCGAAATATTTGGTTTAAAAGCTTCTTTTTCCTTAGACACTTCAATTTTGTATAGATATTTAAATGCTAGGTGTTCATTTGATTTGTTTACATCAGAAGGTTTCAACTTTGTTCTTCTGTGTGTTGTGTTATTATAGGCACTTACAATAATGTCAATTTTATTAATGTTTTGTTTTATTAGCTGTAATATACTTTGAAAGTTTTTTTATCGTTCGTATCCATCTTTCCGCTATAGCAGCTTTTGTTTCCGTTTTTCGCGCTACTACATTTGCAATAATATTGGTTTTCAAAAAGTTTTAAATTTGTGTTAACGTATTCTGTTCCAGCATCTATTTACAAGTATTTAGGTTTTATTTTACTTTTCTTTAAAATCTTTTTAACCCATTTATAAGTGGGATTCTCCAACCAAATTGTGATACCACATCAATTACCAATAGTAAATATTTTATATTATTATTTTGTCTTGATAAATAACTCATATATGCTAAATCGGACTACCACTATTGGTCAATATAACTAGATACCATTAGATTTCTTATAAAACGTTTTATGTGCTTTTTATGCAATGTATAAGATTTTTGGCTTTTGACCCATAGTTTAACATCTTTGATTTTAATATTTGAATCGACTAGTTTTGCACTTTTATAGAGTTTTTATATTGATCCCAATTAAATAGGTTGTTTAATATCGTAATAAATTTTTCTAAAATTTTTTCGTTTTTTAAGTGACATATATATTGTAATAGGAAAACTCGACAAATAAATTAGCAATGAATAAAATGCCTTCAGTTGTGAATATGATTTTATTACTAGCTCAAAATAACATTACATAAGTCTCCCGAATCGTCGTTTACATTCATATTTATATCCTTCCTTCCTCTCGATTCAGAGACCAATAGGATTTATTAACTGGTAAAAGGAGGAGGGTGAGACTAAGTCTATAGGATTTATGGTATTATTTAAATATGATGTCTGATCTAAAGAAAAGTAAAGTAATCCGCTTATGGTAATCGATTTATGGATTCCAGATGTGCAAAATTCACAGGTTTTCCCTTACAAATATCCCTTCTTTAGCAGGTTTTCGTCTCTGAAAAAACGGGAGAAGTTTACAAATTATTTTAACATATATTAAGTAATTAAAAAGTAATGGAATATTGTGGTTAATTATTAAAGTAAGTATAACAAATATAATACTTGTTAAATACATATATTTTAAAACATTTGGTTTTAATTTTTTTTTTGTCACGTGTTTAGCACATGTTTTAGTTTGAATTAATAAGCGCCTAATTGTCATTATATATATTTTTGGTAAGTATATTAAGTGTTATTATTAGCTAAATATATAATTATATACTTTTTTTATTGTTCTTTTAGGATTAATTATTGAAAGTATTTATAAAAGATTATTGAACCTTATATATAACACAAATTTAATATCTTAGTGTAACTGAAATTTAAATTTCTACGATCAGGACAGTCAACAGGTAAGTGATTAAGTTATTATTAATAAGCCATTTAATAATTTCATTATTCGATTTTATTTTTAAATCTAGATATGAGCCAACACGGAGAATCGTCGGATGAAAGTATTGAAGGGAACGGTGGCCAAATCGATAGAGTTGTCCCTCAGTCAGCTGAAAACTATTGGGCCCGTCATTCTGGTTCGGCTGGTGAGTAATAAATTTTCTTCTGTGGTAAGTATTAGTTGATTTTCATTACTTTTCCTCTTAGATGACTTCTACTCAGAAGAATCGTCTGCTTCGGAGGTTGATCCAGAGGAGGTCAATCCGCTGATGACAGAGGATGAGTCTGGAGAACCCAATGGTAGTGCATCCGATGGTCGTCATGGTAGGTTAACGCGTGAGTAAAAGAGTAAAAGTAAATGAATTAAAATTTATAGATATATCGAGTTCTTCCATTTCGACATGGGAAAGATCCGGAGAAGAGGTGGTTAACACTGCAACTGATCCAATCGGGTAAGAGTATCGGAGTATCACCTGTAAAATTCTATTAAATAATTAAGTTTGTTTTAATTTTTATCTCTAGTGATCCAAATTGGGCTAAAGTTAAATGTCAGCTCGGGTTTGCTGCTAACGTTTATCCTGAACCTGAAGGCGATTTGAAAGACCCGACCACTGAATGGCTAGTCCATTCTATTAAAAAGGAACTTGTTGTGGCCGGCGTATACCAATTTCTCGTTGGTTGGTACCCGACCACAGGTACGGATGGTAAGGTGTACGTTTGGCCTGACTCGTGGGAGAATGAGTCAAATCTTGACCATTCTCGAGAGCTAATCGAAGCTTTCCGAGCTCGATCCAATGGTTCATACGTCATTTCCACGGCCATTTCTGCGTGTCCTGGTGGCCATTTACAATCTCGTACATTTAAGAAATCTTCTGGTGCGTTTGGTTTAATTGTTGCGTCTGTGGTGGACATATTTACCGCATTGGGCCATTACAGTGTATCTGGTGGCTTAAGACAGTGAGTATAAGGTTAAGTATAAGATAAATTTTAATTTATATTTTTATTTTCAGCATTAACCCCGAATTAACGCCTTTTGTCTGTTTCGATTTCGTTTCGAGAGTTTTCGATCGAGCAAGTGTTCTCGAAAACGATAAAATTTTCGTTTATTTAATTGTGGTTGGGCGCAGTGTTCCGACTCGAAAAGAGTTTGACAGCTACCTGAGAGGTGGTTTTATTATCCCTTTTAGGTCTCCAAAAACAGCAGGACCTGAGTTTTCGCGGGAATTGCATAAGGCATTCGATCTGGCTCTTTGCCTGATAATAGGCAAATCTGGATTTTTTTGGACTGTCGAAGATTTCCATTGTGGTGTTGGCGTTATTGTGAATGGTGCAAGAAGGGAGTGTATGTTAAATTGTGTGGGTTCAACATTATTTATTAAGAATTATTACTAATTTTTCTTTTTAGTCTTTTATTATAATCCAGGCATTAAACCGGTGGAAATGAGGAAACCACCGAACGATTTCGAATTGTTGCGGGATAGGTTGGGCAAAGGTGTTCGAATACAGATGGGTTATGGAACTCAAAGTAATACCGCTGATTGCATTGAACGCGCACTCCATTTTATGGGCGTCATTGCGGATGGCGTGGAATGGAAATCTGAGAGTCCGTTGTGTTGGACTCCATTCATTAAAAAACATTAGATTGTTATCATTATTTTCTAATAAAATTTACAATTTGTATCGTTTGCCATTAATTTCTAATTTGAAATAAAATTGATTTTCTGTTTGATTTGTTGTCTATTTATTTAGATAAAATCAGTGGTTCAATGTTTTAAATAAAATAAAATTTATATATTTAAAAATATTTTTGTTTCCATTTTTTTTAGATTTTAGAGGTTTTCGACATGAGGCTGCATACCAAAATGGATAAACTTTTTTAAATTAATTAATCTTATAAATATAGGTGTTTTAAAAGAAAAACTTTGGATGTGTCCCACTTTAACAAAATACAAGCGATTTAGTGATTTTTCACGGACTTTTGAAAATCATAATTTTAAAGGCACAGGCGTCATATGGATTCTTTTGTCAATTTCAGACATTACTAAGGAGTTAATAAGGAGTAATAATATGCAAAAAAGATCGATGTGTCTTATTTGGTTCGAAAGATATGACAATCTAAAGATAATAGGTTTCAGTTATGGGTTTTGGTCACTGGTCTCTAGTAATCCTTTTATCGTCAAAACTTTATTATGCTAAAACACGATTTTACTTTATTTTCTAATTTTTATTTGGTCTATAAAATGAGATTAAATACTTAATTAAAATAAGGAGAAATATTTATATTTTATTTTTCTTTTTTCTTTTTTATAGCTCACTTTACAAAAGTCAGCTATTGGATTTGACATGTCTGGAAGTCTGTCTGTTTGTCTGTCTGTAGACACTCTTATGTTAATTAAGGGATATTGATCTTTACTCTAATAAAGTGCTTTTTCCAATTTCTTACTCTAATAAAGTGATTTTCACATTATTCTTATGCTAATTAAGGGATTTTGTTATTTACTCTAATAAAACGAATTAACAATAAAGGGATAGTTGTCTGTCGTTATATGTCATATCTGTTATATCTGTCGGTATCTGTCGTTATCTATCGCTTTGTTTAAATATCCATTTTCTTAAACGCTTTCGCCGGTTTTACCGGTATCGGGATCCCACTTCTTTTATACGTAATTAAATTTAATTACTCTTACCTCGAGTCTTATCGTCTGAGTTTACGTATAACTTCAGCGGAACCATTTACCGAAGTCCTTTACGGTTAGTTGTCTCGTTGAGTCCGAGTCCTACCACTCGTACCAATCTGGTTGTCCTCTGTGTTGGTCACTTTCCTAACCCGGGGCACCAAATGTAATAAAAAAAACTCGACAATTAAATTACAATGAATAAAATGCCTTCAGTTGTGAATATGATTTTATTATTATCTCAAAATAACATTACATAAGACTCCCGAATCGTCGTTTACATTCATATTTATATCCTTCCTTCCTCTCGATTCAGAGACCAATAGGATTTATTAACTTGTAAAAGGAAGCGGGTGAGACTAAGTCTAGAGGATTTATGGTATTATTTAAATATGATGTCTAGTCTAAAGAAAAGTTGAGTTATCCTGATTTATGGATTCCAGATGTGCAAAATTCACAGGTTTTCCCTTAAATATGTAACGTCTTAAGAATCTAAAATGGAATGTTTTTCACCCACGTTTTGATCTTTTTCTTTGTATATTCATTTTTAACCATAGGAACTCGAACTCTAGTTGTGTTTTAAAAAGTAGTTTCTAAAAATTCTTAAGAAATTGAAATTTTATCTTTTGTAGGAGTACTTGTTAACGTTGGATTAAAGTCAATTATGTCATTGTTTTTGTCATTAGATTGAGTTTTTTCAATTAGATCATCTCCGTATGGAAAACTAATTGATAGTTTATCTAATAATCTTTTTTGTTTTCCCATGTTTTTATTTAACTTTTGTGACTTGAATGTTTTAAATAAGTATTTTTTTAATGCATTTGTGTAAAGTCTAGCTTTAAGTTCTTCATTATGTGTGGTTTTGTATATTTTATTAATTTCTTTGTCTAATTTATTTGTTGAATTTTTTTTATAACTATTTGTTGAATTTTCTATATAACTACACTCATAATTTAATGGCACTAACTTCATTTTTTTAAACTTGTTCATTTTTTTTGTTAACCAGTTTCGATATAGTTTGTCCTGCTAATGAACTAAGTAAACTAAGAGCAGGTGGTATTAAATATGTCCAAAATCCTCCATTTTGAATTAGTAACCTTTTTTTGTTTTTCACATTTATATTTTTTCTTGACAGTCTTTTTAATATTTGTCTATATTTTTTAAGATTTTTATATTGACACTGGTTAAGAGGAATATTTCCTTTTAGACAATTTAATGAAATTTCAGATATAGCATCAATAACACATTTTTTAGATTTCTTAATTAAGTCATTCCGTTTTTCAATTGATTTTATTTGATTTAGCTTATTTAACTCTTTTTTACACTTTATCAGTCTCTTCATCGTTTATACAATAGACTATAGATGGAAATTCTTTTTCCAACACGTTTGTTCGCACCCTCAACTCAAATGGAGTTGTTTGATTA
>JAQIXJ010001719.1:0-19055 GCA_034700185.1 Phthiracarus laevigatus | reverse complement strand
CAGTAATAAGTTTTGAATTTCAACTTAAAATATTTTGCACTTTTAAGTTAGAAAACTTTGATCTTACTTTTACATACAAGTCGCGAAGCATATGAAGTGTTAAGAGAGAAAGAGTTACGCAATGCTTAAAACTTAATAGTATGGGGTAAAGGTGATCTGATTTTTACAAAATTCTAAGTTTCTTAACTTTTTAGGCCTTAGAAGCTTCTTAGAATTTTGACTCCACATACTTGTACATTTTATCTAGCTTTTTATTACTAGCCACCCTATCGATATTGTAGTTAAGTATTTAAGAAATTTATAATTAAAGGGAATAATGAAATTATAAATAATGATTTGTTTTGAATAACTTTTATTGTGTAATAAGGATTTAATGGTTTATATATGAGTTGCTATATATGCCTATGTAATTCAGTCTTCGAGATGTAGCTACAAGTTAATTATGTTGTGCGTGTGTAACTTTAAATGTGTGTTAATATTAAAACAAGAGTGGAACACACATAAGATGGCACATTGTTCTAACGAGTAAGAGTTTTGTTAACAGTTGAACCCTTATTACTATTTAAAAGAATAAGGGACGGACACACAGACACACGGAAATGACAATCATATAATGTAAATTTTTAATTTGCCATAAAAAATTCTAATTTCTAAAAATCGTATGACTTCAATATCTAAAAATGTGTGATGTGCACGTTGATTTAAAATTTGATTGTTTAAATTTTTTGTGGTCGTTAATATCCAACATTTTGACCTCATTATTCTATTTCCGTTTTTTAAACAACTTGTCATAACTTGTAATTTCTTCTCTATAACTCGTTTAGCTATATATTTATAGCTATAGTATTATGTTTCATAACTTATATATATATATTGTTTAAATTCACACATATTTCTTGCGCGATAAATAATGTTCTTTTTTTTAGTTAAAAACAATTTTAGGTATTGTTAGGTAATATCGATAAAAATAGTATATTTAAATATATCAGCAGAACGTGATACACAGATGATTATTTTAATATAACAAGTGATTTGGCAAAATATTTTATTTTAACCAAGCAACAATTAAATCAATTTTATTGTAATTATATTAAGCAAAACTACAACTATATTTTCTTTCATTCAATTTATTTTATACACGTTAACATGTTAAAAATTTTTAATGTTGCCGACAAAGATAAATAGAGAGAAAGAGAAAAAAATGGGAAAGTATTTTTTATATCATAAATCACGCAGATGCTCTTAACGGTTCGATAAGAATTAAATTTATTAAATTATTCAAGTAAGTTTAGCTAATTTTAGTTTTTTTACAAAGTTACTAAGTAGCGTTTACTCGAAATTAAAGGTTAACATGTTAATAGTATGTTTAATTTTATCTTTCCTATACAACAACATTATTTGTCACGTTCTAACATTCTTATTTTGTTTTTTAAATTATTTTTATATTTTTCCACAAAAATAATTTATTGTTATTTTTCTTATTTGCATTTTTTCTGTGATTTTAAACAAAACAATTTTAACTAAAAATAAAGAATGTTGTACATTATTTTGAATTATGTTTATAATTTTATTTTGGATTTTTAAAAACGTTTTTAAAAATAATGTTAAAAAATTCTCTAAAATTTAAAAATAGAGTTTTTTAAAACAACTTAATTGTTTCCATTAAGTTTAGTATTAAAAATTAGTGCTATACAAAGGAATGGCAAAATAGTTGTTTAGTTTTGTTATCAAAATAAATATTTTGTTTTGCATCGGCTTTTATCTGAATTTGCGAAATTCTATTGTAAAGAAAATAAAACCGGAACGGTTTACTTTTCCTCGGCTGCAAATAGTTTAACTCGCGCCACCTTTGCACAGCATATATTGATACAGCATATATTTGAACAGGAAATTCTTAATTACAAACTAGTGATAGCAGAAGCGCAAAAAACTAATTTTACGGCAACACCATTCAAGACTTTCGTCAAAATTATATGTTATTGAAACCCTGATTCTTTTTTAATCGAAAAAAGCTAAGACCGCTAAACTAATGAAACATTTTGAAAAATTATCTTAATAAGAATAAAAAAGTAAAACCAATTTAGTATTAGACTGCTGTTTGTTTAAAAAACTTTTCTTTAATTTTTACCTTAATTGGTACTTAATATTTTAGAAGCTTGACTCTCGTAAACAGAAACCACTAATTGAACGTAATTTCCTTTTATAAAATATCTGGTAACTTAAGTATTGATATCGATTAGTTTGACAAACCGGTTACAAAATGCAGAAATTATTGTCAAGGCTCTACACGATAAAATGCGAAGTTATAAATCTTTGCACTAAAAATGTTTATGTCTTTAAGTAATCACAAGTGACATAATTGATATATAAATTTATTAGAGGTTCGTGTTATTTTTTTAAGTTTGAACTCTATTTTTCGCCCACAACTTCACTAATTCTTTATTTATTATCTGCAGAAATATAGGCAAAAATTAAAAAAAAATTTCACGCACGCATGGCTAATCCTTATTTATACCTTTACTTATTTAGCTTAATATAATGATATCTGTGTCCAAAAGCCTATAAATAGTACCACAAAAAATAAAAGTTAGTTTTAATAGATTATTAATAGAAAATGGTTTTGGAAACACTACTCAGTATTACGAAATAAAGCCACAAATTTCGGCTTTTACTTCTTCATATTTGCCGTTATCATATTCAAACAATAGTCAGTTATAAATGTTGGATAAGTTGTACGAACTTTGACACAATAAAATGTCTTATCGGTGGTTAACACTTTAAATAGTCTTGCAAATCCAAACTCGTGTTATTTGATGACAAAACGACCAGTTATAGTCTGATTTTTATTAGTTTTATTTTTAGCTTCACTTATATAAATTTAACTGAACGCTTCTGATGAAAAAATTATAACGCGTTTGCACTTTAAAAATAATCAAAGTTTATTTAAAGAGTGTAATTCCAGAGGAAATCTAATATTGCGTTTAATATATCGTTGTGCTAAATTTTTAATTAAGAAAAATTAATAAATTGTGTTCAATTAGATTTATATCCAGTGAAAAATCATGGCAGACACGAATACTTTAGGTGTGTTAGACTATTGCGTGTTCATTGGCATGCTATTAGTGTCAACAGGCATAGGGATATTCTACGCCTGGAAAGATAGACAACGCCAATCAAACAAGGAATTTTTGATGGGCGGCAAACAGATGGGTCTCATACCGGTGTCCATGTCATTAGTGGCCAGTTTTATGTCGTCGATCACTATACTGGGATATCCTACGGAAATATACACGAAAGGCACCCAATTTTGGATGTCGATCGTATCGTGCGTGATCTGCACTATTATTGCTGCCGAAGTGTTTTTGCCCATATTTTATAAAATAAATTTGACCAGTGTTAACGAAGTAAGTGTTGTTTCCAATTTTTGTTTGCTACGCTGTACGTAATTTAAATTCAATACGTAAATTCACTAGTTTATGGGGTTTGTCATCGTATTTTTTTATTTTATTTCATTTATACAGTACACATATAATCGAAAAATGCAAATTTTACAAATTTTAGTTTGTTTTTAAGAGCAAATTTAGTAAATGCTGATTTAGCCTGATATAAATCGGGATCAAAATTTTTGCGCTAATAAGAACGAGTAACTTTTTGGCTATATTTTTAAATATCATTATAAAATGTATTTGAAATATTTTGAAAAAATCGAAATTTTTTTATTCACACCGTTCTTTCAAGATAATAAGCTCATAACTTTTGAAAATATTTTTAAAAATGAAAATAAGAAATATACTCCAAATTTAGTAAATAATGGTATAGACTTCCTTTAGATTAATAACTGTAATGGCTTAGTAAAAAAACATACACTTTTAATAGTGTAAAATACTTCATGCTCTGAATAGCAAATAATAGTCGCATTTTATCATTACACTTATAAATAGGGCAAAATTTAAAAAAGAGAGGCACTGGTCACTTTCAATAGCAATTGAAAGCATGAAAATCCATTTAATTTTGTTTTTAAACTATTATTTTACTGTATTCAGTGATGGCAAACGCCTGAATATTCTGGTGAAAGCTACTTGAATCTTTCTCTCTCTCTCTCAAAATGTAGAACTGGGTTTCAAATTACAAAAAAATGTGATATATAGCATAAGCTTATTTGTCCAAAAAATTTTAAGATAAAATATAGCTAAATTCTTAAGTAAACAGATCGTAGAAATCTACATTTAAAATAAGAGCGAAAAAAAATTAGTTCCAATGAATAATTCTTCGGTTATTTTATTTTTTATAAAATAAGAAAAAATGAGAATTTAGTTATCTCTTTATTAAATTTTCTCTATCAATGCAAGCGTTAAAAATGTTTGCGCTTAACGTAAACTAAATAATTGCGTTCTGAATAAAAAAATTTCTATTTCACAGTATTTATACAAGAGGTATCAATCAAACGCGGTTCGCGTTGTGGCTTCAATTAGTTATCTACTGGCTTCTGTAAGTAAATGAGGGCAATATATTAAAAAATGAAATTAAAAATTACAAAGGTTTTTCAATTCAACTATACAGTTGCCATATTTGGGAATTGTGTTGTACGGCCCGAGTTTAGCTCTCGGAGCGGTCACACAATTATCCGTATTCTGGAGTGTAATATTAATGGGCGTAATTTGCACGTTTTACACTTCGATCGGTGGCCTGAAAGCGGTGATTTGGACCGATGTGGTCCAGTTTATTCTTATGGTTTTGGGTTTGCTTGCAGTAGCTTTCAAAGTAATTACATAACAATAAATAAAAAACCTTATAATTTAAGCACACGTCTCTGTTAGGCAACCATAGATGCTGGAGGAGTGAGTGAATCATTCAGAAAAGCAAGTCTTGGCAATAGGCTCCAATTTTTCAAGTAATTCATTGAAACCATTGCATCATAAAACATAAGCTCATATGTTACCAGTTAGCCTTTATATGCACTAAACTAATTGAATAGCTTATTATCGTTGCGTAAGACATGAATGATAACAGTACTTAGACTATACTTTTCTTGACACACAGCACTAATTTTGACATTCACTCGTCAAATACAATATGGATAGTGCTAATAGGAACGGGAACAATGTGGACGGCAGGATTCAGCACGAATCAAATGCAAGTTCAGCGGTCATGCAGTATGTCTAATATCAGGAAAGCGAAAAAGTAAGATATGATTGCTATTACCGTAATTGTATTTTTATTGTTCGTTTTTGGTTTTGAGTAGTAGTGTCGGTTAAATCCGAAACGAAATAGAAAACGTAAAGAGGGGCTAAACAAAGGAAAAATGAATATAACAAAAATTATTTATAGGATATAAACCGCACACGAGCGTAATGATCACGGTTTTTAATCACTACATTTTAAACTTAGCGCACTGTACGTATCGATGCCCGGCTTTATGCTACTGTTCTCACTGGCTTGCTATTGCGGTGTTGTGGTATTCGCTAATTATTACGATTGCGACCCTATAGCTACCGGTCAAATCGAAAAACCAGATCAATTGATGCCGTTCTTTGTTTTAGAATCGTTTAGCGATAAATATCCTGGAATCCCAGGCGAGTATATTTTTTTCCTATTTGCTTTCCTATTTGTATATTACCCGGATTTTAATTACGAAACACTTGTCTCTCGACTGACATATGTCAACTTGTCATTGTTTTTTTGTATTACCCGCTAGTAATTCGTTTTCAAAAACGAAAATTTAATTTAATTTACGCTTAAAATTTAACGGAAAATTAAATTCAAGACTATATCGTTTTAGACAAATTTAATTAGTATTTTTATTTTCCATTTTGCTGGTTGCCTTACAAAATCTCACTAAGTCTTTAATCATTTTCAGGATTATTCGTTGCATGCGTTTTCAGCAGTTCGCTAAGCACACTATCGTCCGGCTATAATGCCATCGCAGCCATTGTGTGGGAAGACTTTGCGAAACAATTTTTTAAAAGTTCGAACAAAAGTTACGAAGTTTGGGCAACGAAATTGATCGCAGCGTTGATCGGTATAGTTAGCATTGCCGTTGCGTTTATTGTGAGCAGAGTTGGCACGATATTCGAGGTATGAAATTAATGTTTTATGTATAAAATCATTTTTTATAACCGAAATTTAATTAAAATTGTTTCTGTTTGGTTATGTCAATGAAAAAAAAGAAATAATTTCGTTAATGCCCAATTAATTATGTTTATTTATGTATGTTTCCCAAGCAATCACACAAAATCAGTACTATATTTATATAGAGTTGTTATGCTTGTTGAATTATTAACTAAATTGCTGGTTTTAATCAATTGGCTTATTAGTTAGAGTTTATAGTGCAGTGGTAACGTTGTTATTTACTAACTAGGAAGTCCAAGTCATTTATTGTAGGAGCAGTCTTTAGCTCAACAAATTAATTATATTATCGCAACAGAAAGTTCAGAATTTCTTTAAGGCTCTCTCTCTCTCTCTCTCTCTCTCTCTCTCTCCCCTCTCGCTCTTTCTCAAAGTTTGCTAACTTAAAGATATTTAATTTGAGCAAACGTATTCGTTTCTAACAAACTAATGCTATTTTATTTTTATTTAGTATAAGGAGTATGTAAAAATTCTCTTATTTTAAAAAATAAAAAATCAACATATCTTTCGTTAATTAAATTCAAGCCAAATCCGAAATAATCTTTAATATAGCCTAAGGATTAATAAAAAGCAAATTAGTTTCACAACAGTGATTGCAATCGAAACAAAAACAGTATAATATAAGATATATAGACTGTATACAGAATACAGTCTAATGCAGTACTCAATGAAATTCGAAATATATGTTATATTTAAGGCAGCGATGGCACTCTCAGGCGCACAAGTGGGACCAATATTTGCTCTATTTGTAATCGGAGTGTTCTTTCCATGCGGCAACGCGTTAGGAGTGATCGTCGGCCTATTATCCGGACAAATATCGTGCCTTTTTATCACAATAGGCGCTATCGTACACAGGCGTCCGCTTGGAAGGATGCCAACAGCGGTTGATGGCTGCGATAGCAACTTATTCCTGAACACTACATCGCTGGCAAACACTCTACCACTTGAGTTGCTGTCGAACGCCACTATACCCGCTTACTCTCCCGTAGGTCTCAATACCATATATCATATATCCCCATATATGGTTCCGGTTTTTGGATTTATTATCTCATTAACCGTCGGTGTTATAGTGAGCGCGCTTACTGGCTGTAATAATGGAAAATGTATTGATCCGGAATTGATTAATACCAGAGTTAGTAAATTATATTCGCTGTGCATTCCGAATAAGTGGAAACAAAATTATAGCTGTGATGATCAACAGAAGTACGCGATGAATGAGCGAAAAACCGCGTTCGTTCAACCGCTTGCGCTAAATGTTGGGAATTTGAAATTAAACAAAAGTGAACACTCGACTATCTAACATGTTTTTAATGAGCATAATTTTTTTAGGTTTATATATTTGGAATATATCGTATAATATATAGTGTAATGATATTAAATAATTTATTTTTATTGTTTTATTTTTAATATTTTTAACTGATTATATTGAATTTTTGTTTTATTTTAAATTTGTAGGTTAATAAATTTAAATTATTTTAAAAGTTTTATTATAAAAGAGAATTTTAAGCAGTACTAAACGTTACTCGCAAGCAACAGCTATATAGATAACTTAGATTGTTTAATTAATCAATTTTTTAAACCCTAGACCTATCCACGATTGCATACCAATTTTGCAGTCCGTATTGCAAACAGAACCGAGCCTTATTATTGGGGAAAAAGAAAGCCCGACCCATCAGAAAGCGTTGGGGCCGTCGAGCTGGACTATCCAATGGGATTTTTACTAACTTCAAGTATTAATAAATCGAGTTTGCAATGGTAGAAGGCTTTTTAGATAATTGTAAAATTAGCAAGATAAGAGTATTTTAAATAATTATATTTTATTAAATCAATCCGAACTAAAAAGTGAGATCTCTGTAACTGGGCATCAGTTTGATGCTGTAATAATAAAACAAAAGATGTTTTATATGTACAGTAAAATTAATTTAAATAAATTGCGCCCAAGTATGGTACGAAATGAAAAAAAAACGCAAAAAACAATAAATAATAGTTAAATCGTAAATATTTTAGATGCTCTCTAATAAATTATTTATTTGCTATTATAATGAAAATGTCTTACTTATATTCGTCAAAATATATCGCACAAATAGCACAGTTACGCTGAAGTCGATGATTTTTGTGCATCAAAGTAACAGTATTTGCATAAATAAATAGAAGTTACAGCTAGATGTTCGGTAAAGTAAATTAGATTCAGTGTTGTCGATCGAGTTTTATGTAAATTTACATAAAAAAACTTCCTATTATTATAATTCTATTACCGAAATATAATAACATCAAAGTGTTTACCATTGCAGAACAGCGAGTAGGAGTAAAAATACTGCATTAAATGGAATTCCAATTTTAAATGAATCGAAGAGCAAATGGAAGATAAAGTATGCGTAAAGCGCTGTCGACCGACGCCCGCTACGAAAACATTTTCGTTTATAAGCGAATAAATTACAAAAACAAAACAATCTTAATTCAATCGGTTGATTTCAATTATCAGCAAAATATTTTTACTCTTCCTATGCTATAGGAATGGTTTAGATATGACCGAAATTTACCGCTTAAATATTTCCGGTAAAGTGAAAATTTATAGAAAAAATTAATCAATCATAATTTAAAATATATTTCCTATTTCTAGAATTACTAACATTTTTATCCTTTGTCGTGTAATAATCTGCTAAACTTATTGATCCGGAATGGTAATCAGATAAAACAACGTTTATGCGTGTTTCGTTCTATTAATATTTAATATTTCATACAACAATAAACGATATTAGAATATTATTTAAAATTCAAATTGGGCGCACATTGGACTGTTAAAAAAATGTGCGTCTATTAAATTACTATTTTATTCATTTATGAATGATATTTTGAATCACTCATGCTTTGAATTATTGATTAGTCCGTAGTACTGTATTAAACTTAATTATTTTGTATGTAACAAAAAAATGATACGAAAAAATTCTAGGGATTTTTAGATATTAAATACTATTTAGGTTATCGTTGTTCGATTAAGAAGATATCAAAATAGATGTATTGTTTAGCTATGAGTACTCTAGATTTACTAGCAAATATGTTTTATCATTTAAAGAAAGAAGAGCGAAAGGAAAAACAGTAACGGCGTTGTGATTAATTGTTTCCGCAAAATCTTTGGTTTAAATTTATGACTGGTATCAACTCATCAAAAAAAAAACGTATTAAAATTCTAGGCATTTCGTAAAATGATTGGTTTTAGTTGAAAAGTGATTTATTTATAAACTAAACTTTAGGAAAAGTGATTTATTGTTATATACTTAAACTTCTATACTATTTTTAAAAATATTGATATAATTTTTGATTGTATATTTTCGATTCTAAACTTTTGAAAATTTGTTTATTAAAGATATACGTAATTAAATTGAAATAATGCAATACGATTTGTATCATAATTTTTGTTCATATAATATTTATGCGTAACAATCGTTAACTCTAATAATTAGCATAAATCCTTCACCTAAAAAAAAGAAATAAAACCTATCTATGAAACAAAATATATTGAATAGTTTTCGGAGCCGCAAACACTCTGATATCTCCCAAGTGTTTAATAGTAACCAAAAAATATCAATAACGCAATATCAATGAATTTTTTTGGCCACAAACATACTATATTTGGAATTCCATCGATTTTGTGTCAGCTAATAATTAATTTCAAACCTATATTTATAGATGATATGCCCGTAAATATAGTAGAACTCGGCTGAACATATATATTGGATATTAACGCTTATCAGTAGAAAAACTCAATTTTTTTTCGATACGAATGAATGCGTTTGACTGTCTGTTCAAAATTACCGGCAAAAAGTGGGCGAATGTATTGCTATTGATCACGAAGTAAACGTCAAGAAAAGTAGATATGAATAATAATAATTAGATTTCTAATGTCAAAAGCTATCAAGTGTTCAGAAACTAATTAATGTATTTATTTATTAATTATTATTAAAAAATCGTACGCCTACGCCATTGTAATCTGATTACACGTGTCATTGATTACTGGAGAAATAGTAACAAATTGATACTAAATGGAACAGAAAAAAATACAATAAAATTTCCTAAATAAAAGCCATCGAAATGAAACAACAACTTTGAAAATCTTTCAAATATCGGATTGATTTTTATTGGTTTCGAAATACTTTAAAAGACACTTTCCTGTAGAACTGAGGAATTATTAAAATATCGATTGCGTGCGCGAAATATGCGATGGCTTTTCTTGCTGTTTCCAAAAAAAGTTGTTCACACATTATATACGACTACTGTTAGTGCATATAAAATGGATTTATTTGGCGAACACGTTTCGTCGATATTACTTTGGATTTACTTTTGTTGGGATCTTTAGGTATTATTTTCTTATTGTAATCATTAAATATAGGAACTATTCTTATAACTTAAATTTAACTTTATTCGTAAAATTTAAATTTTATACGTGAAAAGAAAAATCGCCATAAGAAAACGTATTGAATTACCGAATTTTAAAATGAATTCATGAGCATGTTTGCCACTCAAATAAATTTATTATTCGTGCGTGTCTTAACAATGGCTAGATTAAGGGCATTAATTTTTTAATTGAATACTTAAATCATAAAAGTACAGATTTTATTTATTGATTTTACGAAAGATTTTAAGTGTTTAATAAGAAATAATAATTTTTTTCCGTGCAGTTGACTTTTCGCATATAATTTCAAACTTCTAATTTAGTAATTCCGTATATGCGTACACAGTCAAAGAAGCAGCCCTGTAATGTAACGCAAAATTGTGAAAAGCTATATTTACAAATTTTAATATAAATGTGAACTTAGTTTCTTTGTTCGTTCTTGTTTTTAATTTCCAAATTTATAATTAAAAATACGCGTTCGCATCCCACTACTCCTACTACTATTACGAAAATTAATAAAACTAATTGCGGACATAGGCGAGTAAATGAAATACTTTGGCGAGAATGGCGTACTTTCAAAAGTTTTCCCATTCATTAAAAGCATTGACCGAAATGAAAACTAACAAATATTTTCGCTTTAATTAAATAGTTTATGCTACAATTATTTTAACGCGTAATATTTGTTTATACAAAAATTATGAGAATTAATGAATTTTATATTTCTGCGAAATTCTACGCAATACAAATAGAAGCAATGAAATTAATTTCAGTTATTATATAAATGATTAATTTAGGACAAAATAAAAGAGCCATTGACGCAACGTAAAAATTAATAAATTCCAAACATAGCATCGTTAACGGCCAAAAGCAGTCTCGAAACGTAATAGTTAAAACCATATATAGTTGAAGTTTATAATTATACATTTTAACATTAGAATTTAAAAGTTTTAAATTATGAATATAATACGGTATCTGTACAATCTAGCAAAATAATATTTACAGATTTCCCGAAGAATTTACAGGCTTGATAATGACGAGATTAAGCTCAAAACTGACCATTAATTATTTGGTATTTTTATCTTTTACGATTATTATTAAATAATTAACAAATGTAACAAAATAATACGTGATTGAAAAAAGAAACAGTCAAAAACAAAGTTGTTCAAAATAATTGTACCTCACTTTGCGTCAATACATATAGATGTTACTTACTTTTGAAAACATATGTTTATTATTATTCGGAAAACGCTTACTAATCGATTTGTTTATTTATTAATGAGGGCGTAGATTAATATTTTAGTTCGAAAAACAATCAAAAATTTCTAAATTTAGGACTTTAGTTATAAGTCTCATGGTGTAGAGACTGGTGATCTAAATTAGACTGTGTATCCTATTTTTCGGACCTCTGGTCTTAACTTACAAAAACTGAAATGGGCACGGTTTTTGTTAAAACCAATGTAATGACCGCAAATTTTAAATTTGGTATAACTATTAAAATAAACATTATTGAAATATACAAAAATATTTAAAATAATAGAATATCATTAAAACTAATCACAATTTACAAATAAGCATAAATGAAATATAAATATAATCCAAATAAATACTGTATATAAATATTATAGTTAGATTTGACCATATAATAAATATTTTTAGCTAACTTTAACTAACAATGTATGTCCATCTGTCCAGGTTTTCGCCGTCTTATATTAATAAAGTGATTTCACATATTTCTAGCATTAATAAAGGTGCTTGAAATTTATCCATCTTGGTTTTAAATCTAGTGTATTTTTGACATTCTTATGCATAAATCTATATGAATGTGTCGTTCTTGTTTCATTTAAAATTTAGATGGGACTGGTTTGTATAATTTAACTTAGAGGTCTTTTGTTGGGCTGGCACGTTAGTGTGGAGGGCTTATTACTGGCTTGGGCATTCATAGTCTAAATTAATTATGAGCCAATTTATTTTAAAAAATTAATTCAAGTTTTTTCGAAACTAAAAAATTTTTATGATAAGCTAGAATCTTTAAGGAATGTAAAAAGAAAGATCCCATTATACCCGTGTAGCGTAGAGTTTTTAACTTAAGATCTTCACTAAACAAAGAAGACTTATTCTATTGTGCTGCTAACGATTCAATGCATTAATGATAATTCATGCGATGCTTTTAATTTCCTCTACAATTGCCTTTTGTCAAAATTCAATTCACTTATTTCTATACCAAATAAATTCAAACATTGGGCATTCAAATATCAAACACGTACACATATCGAATGATATTATAATTAATTTTAATACCCGCAGGTAATAATAAAAAACTATAAGTTTGTAGTTATTTCATAATGCTATTTTTACGGTACAGATATTAAGGCTAAACCAATTGTTTTACGATTACCGTAATTAATTTTTATGGATCAGGTATCGCACGTCTCCGCCAGACACTTGCTTTATGTCGATAAACATTACTCGCAAGTCAGTTGTCATTGAGTGAAACGGGGAAAATATACTGTTACAGTTTAGCAGCGACAGAATCAATAAATTGCGATAAAATTAATGAATTTTTTCGAAAACAAAAATAGAGCATAGCTATCAAACATGATAGAAGTTCTGGAGTTGAGTTATGATCGATACCTTTAAAGAATTATTTGATTAAATTATTTTTGACAAAATAAATGTTATTTGTGACATAATCGAAAAATAAAGGCCAAAAGTAAAAATCAATTAAATAATTTATATATGCTTTAGTATGTTTGTATGCGCTTAACAAAGCGAGCTTAACTGGGTTTTAGCCCAAGACATTGTGCTAATGAGTTGGAATAATAAGAAAAAAGTAAATAGTGTGCCCGCTAAACAAATAAGGAATATAATTTTAAGTTTTAGTGTGTTTGAGTATTGAATGTAAATGAGCAGCGTTTTATAGTACGTTGCTTTTACAACTTCATAATAAAAATTAAAATCAATTTTGCAAAAAATAAAATTTTTCACTAGTACTATAATTAAAATAATATTAAATATTTATATATTTATATTAAGGCAATTTATTTCCTAATGAAATGATAATAATAATAATAATATGCTATATTTTGCTTTGTTTTTATTATAATTAATAATTAATAAAAATAATTCAATGAGGAACTTTTTAAAAACTATATTTGCACAAAACGACATGCGGATATTAAATTTGTGAAATAAAATAAAATATAATTAGCAACGATAAAATGCAATAATAATGATATAAAATCATATAGAATATCATCGCATTATTGATCTAAAACAAGTTCCGTATTTCGTGGGTAAAATGCCACTTAATTTGCGTTTGGTAACGAAAGGTTTTGAAAAATTGAGATTACAGCATAAACCTGTCATTAAATATTGATTTGCAAACTTTGGACATTTCTTTGCGTAAACATACAACAAAAAGTTGTGAAAGAGAAATTTGAATTTTGAGTTAAAAATTTGTAAATAATTTTTGCGACGTTAATCCAATCAACAAAGAGGCTGCGAAATTTTAGTACTAAGCCTATTAGCGCTATAAAACTGCACTAAACACACGTACCATTTTAACTAGACGTGTCTGCTAACTAAAACACGTAAGACTCATAGAGAGAGAAAAAGTTATTAATAATAATAGGATAACAAATATAAAAAAGACAAATGTAAACAACAACGGCTAACAAACGAAAACTATAGCCTAAATCAATACAATATCAATATATAGGTGTGAGTGACATACTTTGATCGGAATATTCTGGCGATTCGGCGCCAGTGTTCGACACAGGTATTTGGTCGTCGAGTTGTTCAGCTTTTTGTTTCAAAGAGTCGCTACTATTTTCTGTCACTGTATTGAGCATCAGTTTTCTACAGTTAGCGCAATCAAAATTGCACACTTTGGGCGCTGTTCCGTGCGATTGGCGTCTGTGTCCGAACTGGAACGAGTAAAGCTCGACGCCGAGACTGCTTCGGCGAGTAAATCCGCGACTTTCGCCCGAAAATCCGGCCATTAGTTTAATATATGTATGTTTTTTAGTTATTTGGAAAACTTAATTTAACACCGAAGTAAATTTAATATTTTCTCGGTTTGGAAGAACATTGAATGAACTTTTTTTTTGAAAAAAGTTTTTTTTTTGTTCTGCTAACAGAACCGAGTATTTTATGGAACAACAAGTAGTTTAGGATTCGCAACAAGTAACGCATACGAATATGGAATAAAAATTTGACTTTTCGGATTTACCATACGTTAACCTTTCAAATCACAATAGAAAATCCAATTTTACTTAAAACACGAATCTATCAAAACAAACACACATATAAAAATTCAGACATAAACTTAATTTGAAAAATAATAGATTCTTCAACGTAGTTATAAATAAAATGCATACTACTTTAGCAGATGCAGTAAGGTTTTCTAGTTGCGTGTGTGTGTGTGTGTGTGTGTGTGTCTGAACTGCTATATTACATTCTTCAATGACCAAAATATGCCGCACATGCCTAAAGAGGAGACTTTCACAACACAATAGAAGTGCGAACATTTTTTGTATCAGTGTATATCATCAATTTTCTTTGTGTTTTGATATAAATTCCTATTTCCTCGCAAAAATTTCTTGACGGTAGCATGATTTTTAATTGATCTTGCATTTTTGTTAATTTACAATAATAATGGATTACCACGTCCTATTGAGACATATCAAACAGAACATTAAAATAACGAACGAGTGTAAGGTAAAAAACAGGCGAATTTCGACTTCCCATTTTAAAGGAGGAAGTCTATTTTGCGCACCAAAAACAATAAAAGATAATATCAAAGCCTTAAAACTGATTTTCATCCATACAGTAGTATTGTTCGGAATTCATTTTACGGTAATGTAAACTTTAATTTAAGTTAAAGGAGTGGCACATGTTACTATTAGGTGCTTAAAATAATAATTAAAAGTGAATCTTTTGATTATTGATTAAATAGAAAATTCATAAAACAAGAATTAACATTCATATTGATACGCACTTCTTAAATATGTTCCTTTTGTGACAAGATCTGCGTACAAATCACACACTGACTGACAGGACAGACAGACATTGTCAAAACTATAATATTGGGGTTAATAAACCGTTACTAATCCAAATTAATTGCTGACTTTAAAATTTTTTAAAATTTTTATTTTCAACGTTTCATAGTGCGCCAACATAAACTAATAATAAATCCATTAATCATTTGACAACCTCGGAATTAGCTTTTATGACAACTTAAATTAATAAAACGGTCCGTTTCTCAAGCGATAAATATGTAATTCAGTAAAGAATGAGTGGTTTAACTTCTAAATTTGAGTTTATCAATTTTAAAATTTAATAATATGGTACTAGCAATATATATATATATAAATAAATTTAAGTATTACGACGAAAAAAATTTAAATTTACGCATTTAAATTATAGCGCACCGTTTGTTTCCATGGCGATAAAATTCCATCATTTTCGCATTTTATTTGTTATAAAAAAACGCATGCATTATAGAAATATTTGAGTTACATATTAGTGCGAGAGTATACAACAACAACACTGGAGAAAATATCTGTTTTTATTGCGCCAAGTTTTACGTTTAGAGGATAATCGATAGAATGTACGTAAAGCACGGGGAAAGTGGTAGCTTCTTAGTATTGAATAGATCTATATTTATATATAAGCTTATATGCATAGAGGCTATACATGTATAGTCGTGTCTATTCCAAAAAAAAGTTGCATTGGATACAATTGATATCTTCCTCATAGAATTTATTTCTATGCCGAAGCAGCATGTTTTTGGATTTTATTATATTTAAATTTTTATTGCTTTAGAGATGTTATTTTTTTATGAAAATATGTTATTTAGACTTTTACTGTTATTTTTTATTTTTTAGGTTAAAAAGAAAAATCAATATTTCATTCGGGAAGCGGATGATGTCGGTGTGAATAATTAATAAGATTTATATAAAACATTAATGATTTTATTATTAAAATTTATCAAAATTAAGCTTAAATTTTAAACCAAATATAGTAATGCACTTAATTGAAGAGAGGTATTCATAAATAAAGATTAAAATTTAATTACATAGTATTGAGCGAAATTATTTTGCTTTTTCAAATTTTAATCGAAATCTCATGACTTTAAAAGATTTTTATCTTCAATAAATTTCGATAACTAGAATTATATTATACAAGAGAAATAAAATAAAAATCTTTCAAAAACATTTCCTCAAGAATGAAGATTTAATACTTTTATATATAATTTGTTTTTTACTTTTTAGTTACTTGCGCAGCAAATTTTAAATTATTTTTCGAATAAAATTTTGGAAATTCGTTTCGCTCAGGAGAAACTAAAATGGAAAATATATTCAAATAATTTCACGTTTTTGCATATAAAGTAGAGTTTTAAATAGATAAAAAATATAAGATTTTGAATATACAGAAAATAAATTATATATTATGGTATTTAGATTCCTAATTTTTCTACAGTCATGATCGGATTTAAATAAAAACAAGAATGAACATTAGTAATGTGCTCACTTTGAATTTAAATCTATTGTTGGCTTACATTATTGACAACGACAGATAACGACAGATAACGACAGATTGTATAATTTTTAAAAACTAAAATAACCCTTATATGCACTATTTTTAAGCAAAAAACGGCATATGACACTAGCATTTTAAACTAGCTTTTGGTCTTTATTGTGTAATTTCGCTTATTTTTGACATTGTTTTTACCTATTTTCACCCATTTTTGACCCTATTATTTGCTTTTTGGCTTTAAAATCCCTTAATTAGCATAAGAAATTTGTTTAAATCCCTTTATTAGAGTAAAGAACAAAATCCCTTAAAAGTGATATGTCAGATAAAAAGCCTACACATCCGGACATGTCAAATCCAATAGCTCGACTTTTCAAAGGGAGCTAAAAAGTCTACAGACACACATACATACAAACATGTCAAATCCATTAGCTCGACTTTTCAAAGTGAGCTAAAAATGTAGAAAAATTTAACAAAATATTGTATTTTTTCTAATTTTTGGACCTTTCAGTCAAACATAAAATTAGCTCAATAAAAGAACTATATTTTAATGCCAAATTATTTAAAATTAATATCTATTATAAAGTAGATAAATGCTGTAGCATTTTGGCAAAAACATTAATTTAACGCAGAATTGTGACATATTTTATTATAATCATTTCTCATTACCGGGACTTTTTGAGCCCAAATACATACTTTTCAGCAAGGCTCCGATCGGGCCTAAAATTTTAACAGTCAGGACTCTAGTCTAAATGTTATATTTCTCGTTTGAGCGCATTTGACTCGTTTTATCGCTTAACAAATTTAGCGTGAAAAATATTTAGGCAAACTTTGCGCAACGAAAATGTAAATTATTATAAAAGCGAAATCACTTTAAAATATTTGCGCTCTTATTTTATCAATGCTTATCGATTTACTGTTAAATATACGAATTCGACATATAAAAGAAAACACAACTATAACGAACTTAAAAATATTGAGCGTTTGATGACCATTCTCTAGTAACCGAAAAAAATGCTTGTCCATAATTAATTTAATAGCTTAGTCGTTGGCTACAAACTACCATTTACAACAGTTTGACACGCATTTAACCTATTATTAACGTATACAGTTATCAGTCATCGAATAGACAGCAAACAAAATAAGATTTTCATCTATTAATACGAGCACATATTTGGGAAAATTGCACAAATAATTCTAACGTCGTATTAGATAGAAAAAGAATTTACAAACAAAAAAGAGAAAAAGTGCTATAAAATGGGTTTAGATTTTAGCAGCGGTAAAATACGTACACTTTATAGATTTTTTTCCAGTTTAGAAATCCTTTAGAAATGTTTCAGAAACACGAAAGAAAATTCTAAAAATAAGAGCAGCTTATCCATCATAGATTTTTATCATCTTGTTTTTCTATGCTGGTTTCTGTGATATTTTTTGGATATAATCAAAATAATAAAATGTTTAGAAATTGGTTTAGGGTTTAAGTTTTTCGATTATTTTCCCAAAATGGATAATTACTATGAAATTACCAGAAGTCCTTAAACATAACTAAACTTATATGTTTTGTAACAATTTATGCAATGTTAAAGTATTGTAAACTAATTGAGCAAATGACGTCTTAGGTTAATAATTCACATTGAAACCCAAGCGAGTAGCGTGCTCTTCATTGAATAATAAATAAGAACATATAATCGCACGGCACATACTTAAATCAAAAGACCGCCCGTGCAAAATCTATAATTTGTTATAAAAAATCATTAGAAATTAAAAATAGCCAAAAATTTAAGAATATGGTCATATTGTTTATAAGATACAAAAAAGCTTAAAATTTTAAATACCTTTCTTTAAATTACGGAATTCAACTGAATAAATTTTTAGTCTAAATAATTATTGCGCATATTTCAAATGAACCTTAAATAAGGATCAAAAAGTTGCAGTTAACACGTTTTGCCGATCCCTAGTATTAAATAAATATTTATAATATACTCTGCATAGAAAATTTTTA
>JAQIXJ010001718.1:0-19058 GCA_034700185.1 Phthiracarus laevigatus | reverse complement strand
GAGAATCCCAAAACGAATCCTATAGCGATTCCTAAAACGAATCATATAGGAATCCTATAGAGAATCCCAAAACGAATCCTATAGCGATTCCTAAAACGAATCATATAGGAATCCTATAGAGAATCCCAAAACGAATTCTATAGCGATTCCTAAAACGAATCCTTTACGAATCCCAAAACGAATCATAAAACGATTACAATAGCGAGTTCACAATCGAATCTTACGCGAATCCTATAGCGAATCCTAAAAATAATCCTGAGCGCATCCTGAGCAAATCCTAATCGAATCCTGACCGAATCTTGAATAAAATCCTAAAGCAATTTATATCGAGACCTAAAGTGACTCTATCATAAAAACATTAAAAAAAGAAAATAATACCAATTATCAATTTTTTATATTTATTAAAGGAACAAAGGAATTGAACAATTGAACAAAGAAAATTACAAATTATTGATAATATGAAACGAATTCCAAGATAATTTTTTGAAAAATGAATTTTATAGAAAAAAATAATAGTAAAAAATGCCGATTGTGTTTTATTCACCTATTCCTGGATGGAATTTGAGGAAATGCTTATTTAAATTTGAAGTTGTAGTTAAGTAGTGAACTTATGTTCGGGATACTTGCATAGCAAGCAATACGAATTATTCTCGCGAATATCATAGTGATTCTCCAATTCCATGCAAAACGGTTTAATTCGAGCTTTGCTAGACTAATTAGATAAAAAACACCATATATTTTTGATAGTTAAGAATGAAAGAAACTTCACGTTATACTGAGGATTTCATTTCATCGGTCTCGGATTAATCTCCGGATTCCATCTCTTTATTAGCGGCAGTAGTCATTATTACGCGCAAATTTTTTTAATAGTGTTCGGAGAAGCATGAATCTTTTGCGCGCTTTTACCAGTCTCATTGATAACCAGTTCAGCCTCCGATTCCGAGCAACCACCAAATTCGTTATAATCCATAGAGCCTTGCAAATCCTGATCTTTAGATTCCTGAACTTGGGATTGCAAATCCTTATCCTGCGATTCCAGATCTTGGGATTTCAAATCATGTGTTGGAGTACATCCACTCAAACAAAAAAGCATGTCACAAGATGAAGCTCTGAGTATACTCATTGCTTTATTGAAGAAATTAATGCAAGAGCTCCTATTTAAATATATTTAAGTTGTTAAAACACTTTAAATAAATGTTACTTTAGCAAATTTACCGGTAATCCATAAGAGTATTCCTTAAACTGTTCGATTTGTTTTCGATATCGATGATTAAATTTGACGGCTCGATCTCTGTCATGGATGGCTGACCGCAATTCTTGTCTTATCCAAATCAATCGTAGTGGCAGCCAAATTATAAGTCAGTTCTTTAGTTTTTATCTTTGACACCATACCCAATATCGCAAATCGTTTACTTTAGGCAAACGGCAAAGCATTTAATTCCTCGTCCACCTGTAATGACTTAGTAATCATTTAAAATTATTTAATAACATAATTATATATCAACTTACCTAAAATTTAATTGTAATTGGATAAAACAAAATCAGTCGCACTTTACAATTTAACACTTTACTATCATGTGTTTATTTATACAGTAGAGGTCAATGCCTGACCTTTATTACTGACTGAAATAGGTCATGAATCTAAAATTAATTATAATTATGGACTATTTTTTATTAACGGGGAAATGTTATGAAATGTCTTTTAGATAAACTAACAGATGTTGTGTTTCTTTTTTTCTTGATTTGTTATTTCTTTTACCCTAACTTACACTTAGGCTATTTTAAATAATAGCATTTAACATAAAAGACGTAAACACTTGGGTTAACCTAATTTATTACCTTGTTTACCACATTTCACATTTTGTTCATTACATAAACTCTTACAAAGATATCTGGAAAGCAGTTCTAAGGTAGATTTTAGAACTGACACTACACTTTTTACGAATCCTTAAAGATAAGTTTTCAATTCTCATTTAACTTATCATTTTATCAATAAAGTAAGCCATTTTATTAAATTAAACTGTGTTTTGATTGTTTATCTGAATTTACACGCATCAATATTTAAGTCCGGATGATGATAGTGTTGAAATATTTAAATAGCAGAGGCTAATGTGACGAATTAGGATACTGAAACGACACTAATCATATGGAAACTAAAACATTCACGCAAGGAGTATTTATGACAATATCTTAAATGATAGATGTATGCGCAGCTGAAACTTCTTTCCTTACGATAAAGTGATAAAGCAAAGAAAACAAAGAAAAATATATTGTACGCCAGCATATATGTAAATGGGAATCGATTCGATGTTATAAGCGATGTTATAAAGTTCTAAATGTACTATTTTAAAATTAGTTGTTGACATAAGTGTGGTTGAAACTGCATCGTTCCCTAAGTCATATAGTAGATATGGTCACTTCTTCCATCTTAGAGTTAGGAATACGGTTATCCAATAATCATTTTGTTAAATGCTAAACAATTCATTCAATAGAGATGAAAACAAATACTGTTTGTTATTACCAAATACTTCGTTATTTGACAAGGAATTGATTATTCTTGAGGCTAAAAGCTACTTAATTATTAGGCTTTAGGCCAAAGTTAACTTATCGATTAAAGGAATTCTTTCAACTTTGAAGCTAAAATCCAAACTTTTGTCAGCTTTAAGCGAAAGAGTTCTAATAACTTATAGGCTATAAGCGATAAACTTATGGGCGATACAGTTAGTTGCTATTGAGTTCAATATATCTGAGGACGACTGCTTATCGCAGGAGTTTGAACATTCCAATGGTGACTCCAAAATGGTACCGGAAATGGCTTCTGATGATTTGTTATCACTCAATTATTAAATTAAATAAAATAACAAGTATAACTTGTTATGTTTTATTTTAATGATGATAAAGTTTTAAAAAATGATGGAATATAATATTTTAAGCGATATTTTGCTCTTTGGTGGCCACCTTAGTAAAGAGCGATAACGGTTTTTGTGTTGTGTAAAGCTTATATAAACTCCGCAACAATAGTGACAGTTTAATTATCATTTGTGAGGGTTATGTATTGTATGGGCCTGTTTATTACATAGAATTTTAAAGTAAGGTAATCTGAAGGTCAATTTCCTAGTCTCAATTTGTATTTAACTTTTCAATAAATTATCGACATTTCTTGTGTTGCTTCAAATTATTTTTTTAAATTTTATATCTTTGTGGAATTGTATCGAAATACTTATTAAAAATACATAATTGTGCAATTTTCTACTATGTAATACCTTAATAGAATATAAATGAGTGTTTTAGTCCTAATGTGACGAAAACCATAATAGCTTTTCAGTTGTCAATACTCGATTAGCGTTCAGTAGCGCTTAAAATGATAATTAGTTTAAGTTTGCTGGTCTCGCATCTACATAATAATAATTGTTATCGATTGCGATAACTCCTTCCAGCATATAATTTTCATGTCAGAATTTTTTGTTGAATTTTTTTTTGGTTTTCAATATTTATGCAAAAAATCACAATAAAAATATTTATAAACTTCCATGAATATTTACGTTATAAAAAATTCTTTAAATCTAGAGAACACTTATATCGATAGACTTTTTAAAATTATCGAAAGTTTCAATGTTCTTACACGTGTCAATCGTTACCGTATTCTACTTTAAAAAACATTAAATACCAAACAAAAAAAACGGAATTCAACGCGTTATGAATTATTGCGTCTAATTATAAATCACTTTTAATAGTGTGCGATAATTTTTAATAGCGGGCAACAAAACTCGTGATTTGCCGTTTTATGTCGTTAATGCCGCTTTACGACAATTATCACAATCAACGCGCTGTGACGTTATTACACTGTGTCATAACTTTCAGAGTACTATTGTCATTATTCTTATATTAAATAATTTTTTTTTGTTTTCGCTATCACTTGTACGAAAAAAATTAACTTTCCTGAAAAAAAATGTTAATCGTTTGTATTAAAAAACAACAGTCAAAAATAGTATAGTGAATTTACAAGTTTAGCGTTTATACAAATGTCTAATAAATTAATACCTATTGCATCATCATTTTTTTTGTTTGAAGAGATTAATTATCTCATCAATTAATTACACTGGAAAGTGGTAATCGTAACGCAAATTTTCGTGTGAATGAAAATAACTGTTATCAATTAAAGTGGATATTACGCAATGGATTTATTGAACAAAAAAATTGATTTATCTAGTAGTTTGTTAGAAAAACACTTCTTTGTAATGTCTGTAATCGTTATGCGATAACAGTTTCGTTTTTCTGATGAATACATTCCTATGGAGTAAACATCGGCGTAACCATCGAAATAGCATTTTATAATTTACTGCATTTTGTATGTTTTTTCGGCGATTATTGTTTCACGCGTTACCCGTTAAAAACGAATGGACGATACGCTGAACTCGACGAATATTAATTATTCGCAACTTTCGAGGTAGGTTTACAACAGCAAAAAAACTTATCATAGAAAATCTAAAAACAGTTGTACTGCATATTTGATGTGCAATGCACACACACACATAATACACATATACTTTTGATATGATGATCTTAACAGGTGTGTCAGTGAATACAGCGACAGTAATGATTTGAGAGGCGAACGTGCCATTAATCGCATCGCTGATCATTGCGTGCATAGAAAAGCGAGTGACGATTGTGCCAGGAATTCAATGGAAAATGTGGCGCATTGTAAGCAAGAAACCGCTGTTTACTCGCAATTTAGCGATAGTTACGGCACTCTTACCGAAACGATTAGTATGGACGTTGTTGTGTACGAAACCAATCAGAATAATAATAACGCCGACAACAACGGCAACTGTTTTTACGACACGAAAGTGTCGCGCAACGACTGTTTCGACTATGATTACAATAACCATTGCGAACACAAAATACGAACACTTTCGGTCGATAATCGTAAACTTAACGAACAGCTAATCCAATCGGAAGAGCAGATTATCGATTTGATTAACGATAAGCAGAGTTTAGCTGCCAGTTTAAACTCTCAGAACCAGTCGTTTGTGGGGAAAATTGCCGCAAAAGACGACGAGATCGACGAGTTAACGCAAAATTTAGTCTATTTCGAAAAAGTGAACGACAAACTAGAGAAACAGTTGAATACGAAAAGCATGGAAAATGCCAAACTCGAGCTAAGGATCGAGGAAATGGAAGATAAGGTTTTATTATAATTATTTTTTACGTCTCATTTTTTATTGCGCTATTGATAAATCTGTTTAATAATTCAATAAAAAGCGATAACAAATTTAATTATAGATCATATTTTACCGTTGCATTAAGCAGCTACACCTACTTTAACGGTAATATCCTGCAGCACAGCTGCACGTGTCGACAATGTTAGATTAATAAACAACAACAACAAAAATAAAATAGAGAAAATTTATTTGATTTAATAGTTTACATCAATGTTATCCTTAAAACTTTTTTTTTTATTTTTCTTATTAATTTTCAAAATGCTTACCGCATAATGCAAGCGTGCGGTACTTCTTCCAATCATATATTTATCGACTATATTTTATATACACCTACTTTTTATTTGTATTTGCTAATCATTTATTGAAACGAAACATATTTTTCCAGTTATTATACGCGCAGTTTCAGTTATCCGAAGCGCAAAAGACAGAGTCGGCGATTCTCCACGCGTGCAATCACGCGAAACAGGCGCTAAGCGTGGTAGAGAGCGATAAGTACGAAGCCATACACCAGTTGCACAACGCGTTCGTTCAGTGTGCACAACAGGAAACCCAAATCAATGCCCTGAATCAGCAAATCGATATACTTAACCAAATTATTAGCGATCAAGACAGTGAGTGCTGGTTCGCAAGGTTTTTCAGTTTTTTTTGTTTCCCGAAAATTAATTAAAGCTTTATTTAGCTTTTTCTCGCTGCTTATCTGTCTCGCCCTCTTTGACTTTTTGTTATTTTTAATTGGGTCTACCGCTACACGGTTTTCAAATGTTTCAGCAAAAAATCGAAAAGATTTACTTATTAACAGAAAAGAAGTTTTACAAGTTTTAACTTACTATATGTATAATTCGAGTTTTACGAGTTTATACTCGATTTCATCACGGAATATAAATAAAGGGAAGGAAGAGAGGGAAAGAAGGAGAGAGAGAGTATAAGTGTGTGTATTTTTGATTTGGAAAATTTGTCAATAATTAAAGTCAACGATGGAATAAACTGAGACACAAATACTCGTACACACGCACAGTCCTTGGATGTTTTTCTTGTTTTCTATTTTCCTCTGTTTCGCACACTTTCCGCGTATATTCATCTCTTTGCACACTGCGATACTGCATTCTTGATTTCAAAGGTGTCGAAATAACCACTAGCTATTTCAGTTCACGTTTTAATTATTAAATATTTAGTTTTAAAAAAATTTAAGTGTGCGCTTTAACGCGTTTAAATTACGGAAAAACTATGATTATAAGTGATGTCGGTTATGTTAATTACATTAACACGAAAATGTGTTCCATCCTACCATCACTTATCGGGAATAAATTAGAGTACTGTTCCAGCGATTCCAGGTTTGGTTTAAGTGTATTTACAGGCCATAAAACCATAAGCTAGAGATTTTAGTTATATTTCCTAACATTTTTCCTTTTAGTTATACAGAAATAGATATATTCAGTATATATATTTAGTTTTAATGTTTATTTATTAAGTGATTCAGAATATTTAAAAGTTTTTGCCAATGATTGCAGTTTTTATAGTTTTAAGTGAAAAACTTTTTGCAGTTCCATTTATTTATTTTGACTAACCTTTTCCGCTTAAATTACATTTGCATTTATCTAATATAAGCTTATACATATGCAAAACAAATTTGTATAAGTTTAAAACGGTATTGTTTTTCGTAAACAGAAACCAAGAAAAATCCGCTGAAAATGAAGTTATCGTTGAGTTGTCATCTGATAGGAGCGCGAACAACGTATCGTCAGATCAGTCTAACGTTAACCACGTTATCACTGTAGTACGTAAATCAGTTCATTATTTTCGATAACTAATTCCGTAATGTACCTTATATTCCTATTTAGACGCCGATCGAAAATAGGAATATGCCAGAAATAACCGATTCTATATCAAACGAATTCCACCGTTGTTGTGAGGTAACTATACATTGCCATTATCTTTAAATAAGTATATTTAGTTTCGAAAGTCGCATATCAAAAATAGTTGAATTATGTTGAGTGTGTGTGAATGTTAACGTGTGCTTTTGTATACATTAGTTTAAGCGTTTTTAATACCCCAAATAATCTGTTTATTTACTATCGAAAACCCATTTTTTCGTTGGGATTAAATTTTATAGCAATATTTGTGTTTGATTGAAACAAATTTGTAAGACATCATCATTTATTGACGTAAAAGTTTAATCACTTCGCCGTCTAAAAATGTGAGCTGAATTTTCACCATAACAATGCATTTTATTCATGAACGTATGATTTCTTATCTGTTGATTTAAAAGCTATTCTGCTACTGCTGTAGCTGTGGCTATACTTATCGTGCACTTTTAAGTACGTTATCCCCTAAATATTAATGCAATCAAAACATTTTTTTTGGGAAATAAAAAAGTTAAAAATAAATATTGTTTGCAATATTTAAGAAATCATACGACGCAAGCAATCGTTTCGTAGGGTTGACTAATCTAAAGAGAATGCTATATTGTGGTAATAAAACTATGGTGAAGCTTATTAATTAATTTGCTAATATTTTATCGATAAAAACTAATATAGTGTTTTATTTTAGAGCAATGAAAGCACTGTCGACGTTCGTAAAGAACAGAACTCGAACAGTGGTGATCACATTACTGGGAAATCCATAGCAAATGATTGTGGCGATCAATCAACGGTTTTTCCATCGTTACCCGATGTGATACTCCGAAATCATCAACTTCTCAGGGAAAATTGTTGCAAGTAATTTGACTATCTATTAATAATTAAATAGTATTATCTGATCCAATAGTTGTAAGTTAATTTATTTACGTTTAAATGACTTAAAAATTTCGAAAATCTTTTGAAAAATTTAATTAATTATATTGAAAAACTTAAGCATTCACTAAATACCGGTAAAAACAAAGTTTAATATGGATAGGATGAATGTTCGAATGTAATATTTGTAGTAAAATATGAATAATTTATCCCAACAATAATCTAATTTATCATATTATCGCATACAATTAAGTGCCAAATTGAAAACATGAAATTTGACTCAATACTGCAAATGTATTTTGGTCTTTAAATTTTCTGTTTTAACCCAATGGTAATAAGATAACGGTTGAGCGATTTATTTTTACTACTCTATCATTGATTTTCATTTACTGTTATTCTCAAGTTAATGAGATTATCAGTAAATTAATTCTTCTTTATTTTTTAAATGCTTAGTTTATTATTGTTTACGTTAGCATTGAGTAAATTTCCTTAAAACTACGTACAATAAACGCATTATTTTTGATATTTATGCATATTATTAAAATTTATCAAATTTTATTCTTTATTGTGCGGTATTTCGCGAAATAATTACAATAAATCACATGCGATTAGAAAATCCTATTTTTTGCGCTATTGCTTTAAAGCAAATTATAATGATTCTATTTAATTGCATGTATTAAGATGTTTTTAAACGCTGAGAAAGTTTGACAAAACTTATCCTCAGGAGCAGGAAAAATCCTTCACGCTTAGAATATGTTGACATTTCTATATAAAATTGTTTAATAGATATTGAATATAGACGTAAATATTTACTTGACTCGAAAAATTGGACTTATTTTAATATGAAGTCATTATTTAGGTTTCGCAGAATAGTTTAAAATTATTCCTAATATATAGCGTTTTTAACAACACTATTGCTACTAAGAAGCTTAGAAATGATTTTGCGATTTAAAGTTTAAATATTAAACTAAATTTAGCTGTTATGTCAGGCCATTGGGTGAAACTTTTGATGTTTCGGATACGTTTTGGTGATTTTTCGAACTTTTTCCAATAAAAAACAATGCTTAATTATATCGTAATTTGAATTTCCGGAAAAATACCAAATCTTTTCAAACACATAAACAACGAAAATGAGCCACTATTCAATAATTTAATATTACCTGTTTTTCAATTATTTGCGCTTCTAATTCCATATCACAATCACAAATCTCAAATGCGTCTTAATTTTGGTTTATTTTATGGGCCTCATATGATTTTTATAAGACTTATTCGGATAAGGGTAGTTCCCTATATATTTAGTATTTCCTAATTTAGCTTTTAAAAAGAGTGAAAATTACTATAAATTTCCACTACATTTTTTTAAAACAAAATTTGCTAAAGAATATAAACAAACAATGTATAAAAAGGTTTGGCGTAGACTAATTGATTCTGAATTACCAATAAAATTAAAAAAGGAAATTTGAAAGTATCATCTTTAAATATACTTTCCGTTATGTAATTGCTCGGCTCTACTGCTCAAGCATTGTGATCACTAAAGAGCGGATTTTGATATAAATAAAAGATTATAAAAGAATAAAAAGTATATTTTAATGTATTTTGCAAAAAAAGAATATGCAAATATTCTTTTGCATATTTCTTGTTAAATGAATATTTAAAGCATATTTTGTACTTGTGACTACTAAATGCTAATTAAATATGTCTTAAGACACACTTTTATTGCTCTTTTCAAGAAGTTTTAGGCAATAAAATCTCAAAAAAACGCAGAAAATGTAAAATTATCAAGTTTTACATTCTAAAATCTACTATCATTAATAAAAATAGGATTTTGACGTAAAAGATGATTAAAAATTTAAAAGCATATATTAAAATATTTACAAAAAAAGAATATGCTAATATTCTTTTTCATATTTTTTGATTAAATAATATTTATGGTTTATTTTGTATTTGGGAAAATATATGTATGCTTAAGATTGTTAATTACAACCAAATTTGACTTAAAAATAATATTATAAAAGAATATTTGAATAATTTTTCGAGAATAAATATTCGCATATTTTGAAATTTTTTGAGAATAAAAATCCGCTCTTTAGTGATCACTGTCAATTAGAGCTTAATTATATAATATATGATTTGTATAATATATAATTTTCAACATTTAATAAAGAGCTTCTCTATTTAGCTTAAACTTGTACTTTCCAAGTTTAAGATCGAGAACTCTAGAGTTTGTAATTTCGTTTTCAAAAAACTGCTGACTCAACTTAAGCTAAACAATTTTGTTTTATAATAGTAAGCTTAAGCTTTTAATTTTGTTGAATTCAAAAACACAAAATGTAAGAAATTTTGTATAGTTATAAGTAGGTTAAGTATTTTCCTGGTAAATCCCTGTTTTTCCTTCGATCAAATAACCGGGAGATTAATATATTAACTTTTATTAAAAACAACCAATTAATTAAAAGTCGTTTTATTTTATCTGGGTTTCCCGGTTTTTTATGGTATTGGTAAAAAGTGTTGGATTTGTACATTATTTTTAAAAAGTGCCCGTTTTGGATATATTTAACAAGAAAATTCTAAGTATTTAACAAAAGCCTTCTTAAATATTTCTTATATTGATCTAAAGTAGGAAAATATGGCATTAATTATTATATTTCTGGAACTAGTTTCAAAAGTATCCCATTTCTAATGTTGAACGCTTTCTCAAGACATAGCTTTAAAAGTTTTAGTTAGTTTATTAATTATTTTTTGAGCAATAGGTAAAAATATATTTTTAAAATGTCTAATAATAATCAGCTTAACGTTTTTTTGGAAATTATTATTTTTTGATGGCGATAAAAATAAATTTTATTTCCCGGATTCTATTCCCGCTTTTGGTATATTTATGTTCCCGGTTCCCTCCTGTTTTGACCAGTTTTTAGTCCCGGAAAATCCTCACTCTAGTTATAAGTTTTGTAATAAAGAGAGTGCTATAATTTTTGACATATTTATTGATATTTATTAAAATTTTAAAAAATTGAGCTCCACATGAATGTGTCGTTCTTGTTTTTTTATTAAGTAATAATATATTTTAGTCAATTTATTTTAATAAGTAGCAACAAGAATACAAGTGAAAAATATTTAGCTCACTTTTTTACGAAATATCGATCCTGGGAATTTGACAATGTCCATCCGTCTCTGTCTGTCTATGTGCCCGCAATTTTATATTCATAAAGGGGTTTCACTGATTTCTTAATTTAATAAAATGATTTTGGTATCTTGCAATCCGGTCCCATAAATGATATTTTATACAATAGTATGCCATTGTCTGATAAATACAGGTAGTAGTGTTCAAGCGAACTCTCTTTGAATGTGTCGTTCATATTTAATCATGCTTTTAATAATATGATAATTATTTTTAAAATAGATGCTATTTTTAATGCTATTGTATTTAAATTTCTAAAGCAATTTATAGCTTAAGTTTTATATACATTTTTGCTATTTTTTAAAACTGCACTTATTTTTAATTATTTTTCATCGTAAAAACATAATTTAAACCATAATTGAACTTGAAATATCTTATTTGTAAATAGTCTCATAAAAATAATTTCGAAAACTATAGTCGTCATGTCATGCTCATTGTTATCAATTTCTAGCAATTTTTCGAGTATTCAAGTAAACGTCAAAAAAAATCTTACATTAGTATAATTGTATTCCTGTCAATCTTTTTTCCTGTATTCGATAATCATTGTGATTCCAGTTTCAACGCTGATGAGAGCAAACATTTGAGGAAATGAGTGTTTAGGATATGTATACTGTCACCGAAAAATATTGTTAAAAAAATATATTTTTACAATCATATAGAAAATTACGATCAATTAATAAATCGTATCTCATTTCCAAGTTGTCCATAAACTTTCGTTATAAAGATACGAATAACAAAAATTATTTGTGGGCATAAAATTTTTTCGCTGGAAAAATTTCACGATCACACGGTCGATACGTTTTCTATCGTAAAAACGTTACGTATCAGCGAACTTATTTAATTTATGACCGATTTAGCATTTATCTCGTTCACAGCCATATACTAACGCGATAAACCTGCGATTGTGTAGTAATTTTTGAAATCACGAAACGTAAATCGCTTAGTATTGAACAATGAATAAATATTCGCTGTACGATGTTGTTAAAACATTTGTAGCTTCGAAATCGGATAGGTTTAAATTTAAAACAAAGTATTGAAACCCAAAATCAAAGTAACACTAATATCTATTTTCGTTTGCCATTAGTCCAGAAACTTTGAGCGAAGAGGAGATCGAAGCGAAATTCGCAACATTGGCACTCGCTTTCCGAACGGATCGGTTCACTTTGGAACAAAGGCTTGAGGCTCATAAGCGGCAGAGAGACGTGGCTGAGCAGGACGCCAACAATGAGCTACAAATCTTGCGAAATTCAATACGCAATTTGAATCAATTAATACTATCGTCCAACGATATCCTGTCGGCAAACGTTAGGTCAGACGCGAAAGAGTTAATGCACAAGATTGAGACGAATATCGACGTTGTCGGCAAAACTAACGCGAAGATCTCGTCGCGCGCCGAACTGTATGGCGCGGTCAGACAAGAAGAGAAATTTAGTACCGCTTTCGATGTGATATTATTGCACGCGGAAAATTTGAAACGATTGCGCGATAAGGAGCGCAAAGAGTTAGAGGAAGCCAAACATTTTATTAATATTTATAGCAAGAAAACGGAGTCGATTTGCAACAATGGGAAAATTGGCAACAATGGTAATGGGGATAGTGATTCCGATTACGAGACGAGTACTTCTTCGCGCAGAACTGTCCGATCTTATTCGGCCACTATTCCACCACAAGCGGTATGTTATTGTTTCGATAGTTGTATTGTTTAATATTATTATATGGTTTTGTTTGCATGAATCTTACGGTTAAGGTTTAATTTTTAATAAAAATTTAAGATTTTATTAAAAATAATTAATAGATTTTTAAAAGGTAGTGAAATGCATGTTTAGGATAATGTGGAAATGGAAACTAGTTTAGCGGTAACTTATTGGAAATTGATTAACAAATGCACGTATAATGAGAGTATAAGTCTAAGTCACCCATCAATTAATATTATTTTACAGAACTTGATTCGCGTTCGCAGAGCCAGTGTATCCTCGATCGAAGTATTGCGGGTAAGATAAGCATTCATTGTTCGGTGAAACGTTTAGTCTTAGTTCGTATTTTGAAACACTAGAAATAATACGGTAAAATTTGAAAATGATATTTATCTAAAGCTTATATATATATAAATAGAAAGATTTTTATTTTATTATTTCGGGTGTTTGTTTTTTTTACGAAAATGCATGCAAACTTAAGCATACAAGTAGAGTATGTTAGCTATAAATTAATCAAAGAATTTAAACTAATGTGATTTGCGTGCCACAGAACACGGAACCGATAGGACGACGATCCGCACCGAACGGAAACGCCAACATTAATCTGCGTTACGTTACGTCTAACGTAATCAAATCGAATCGTTCCAGACGTCGATCGATGCCCGCATCCGATATCCAATTGGTGCCAAAAATGATGAACGAAACCGTCGACAATATGTCGCCGCATCTGGAAATAACTGCCGAAGAGAAGGGTGACTGCGATTCCGATTGCTCCGAATCAGTGAACGCTAATCATCAGGAAAAGTCAGAACAAATAACTAATAATACAAACAATCAAATGATTGCGGAAAAAACGGAAACGGTTTCCAATCAATTGAATGACGTTATTATGACTGATATGGTTTCAAATCAATCAAACGATCCAATAATCGATGCGCGCATCAGTCAAGTAGAGAATGAAAACATAGAGATTAATAAAGTTAGCGACCAATTAAACCAAACGGCAACCATTGATCATCATAACCACATCGGCGATACACTCAAGTTATTCGAATTTCATTACATAACCGATATGTAAGCTTTAATTTGAACCAAAAAATCTGATGATATATATGAAATGTATATAAACAACTCGGCGTACAAAAAATATTTTACAGGTATAATTATTGCGTTAACGGTGGCGTTTCGATCAACAATTGTTTTAAGCGTCTCATCGCGTCGATTAACTGCCAACAGTTACGGCTAGCGTTCGCAATTATTCTGTTAATATTAGCGGCGATTATAGTTATATTGTCGTTCATACCGAATAGTTTTCCGCCATATCGGTCGTCGTCGTGGTCATCGTGGCAGCAGATTATTTCCACTATTTTCTCGCCAATTTTCACAAAAGAAAAAGTTTGCAAAACTCAATAACAAATAAGCACGTGGTTTGCCAAAAAAACTCGATGCGACTGTTTTCTATCATTATTATTACCATATTATTCATTTGTACAGAAAAATGTAGTTTTTAAATCTATTGTTAATAAAAACATTTAAATTATAATAGTTTTCCGAATTATTCCTACGCATATACACATATTCGAATAAAACTTGACGTTTATTGCTTTAATTTACGTTTAATTTGACAATTAAGATCAAAAACAAATAAAAAATTCAAATGTACGAAAAATTATTTATGAAAAATGAATAATACAATATTAGTTTTATTCCACCCGAATGTTTGATGATTTAGCGTTTTTTTCGGTGGTTTCCACTACTTGTCGCACTATCATCGATTGGGTTCGGTCTCGTTTTCGTCGCTGTCGAACGATCGCTTGAATCGTTTGCAACATTTACCACGATTTCGATTAAAATCACTAATAAACAGTTTCTGGCTGTGGTCGCCATCAGAACCAGCGTCGTTATCGCCGTTATCGGTGTTCGGAATGATAGCCAACTGCTGAAGAAGCTCGTAATCTTCGTTATTGACAATACCGGCACCACTGGTCATACCATCCATATTACTATTCATATTCAACTGTTGCACGATTTGTCGACATTGTTTACCGGTTCCGCGACCGAAGAACTGCTTAATCGATTGCTTCTGATCGCACACTTTGCAGTTCCATTTGGTGGCCTTCTTCGAGATGTGCGTCTGATATGTGTGGCAGTGAGAGCAGCAAAGCACCACTAATTCCTGTGGCATTACGTGTTTGGGTTTGGGTTTGCGCGCCTTTTATTGAAACGAAATTAACAAACGAAAATTTTTTGTCGTCGATGTTGTCGTGTGTGACACGAGATCGCTCTCTCTATGCTATCAAACTGTTTGTTGACTCACCATTGCCGCTATTGTGACGAATATCGCGCGCATGCGTCATGTGTCTTGTGTTGCAATCCATTTGTTACGTTTCGAAAATGTAAGTGTTTGTCATTCCCCATTTAAATATATAGATTTGGATTTAATGCACTCATTAGGTTTAGCACAATTTAATTCTTTTTGATTTTGTTTATTTTATTTATTAAATAGAATTATAAAATATTGTTTATTTAATTCACTTAAAATTAAGTTATTATATCAAATATACTTTCAACAAATAAAATTATAATTAAAATAATTGTTAACGTCAGTTATGGTAATTTTATTAACATTTTATACATGTCATCAAACGTTGTTATAGAGTACGATATCACGAAACAGTATGAGCGTTGAAACACGTGTTTGTCGTTTGTTTACGCATAATTCAATCGCTATATTATTGTGAATGTAACGAAAAATGGAATCAATGGATCAAATAAATTCGCCATTCGTTTCGTACGAAAAACTGGTCGAAACGATTGATGTGTTGAAAAAGGTGGACGACTTCGCCAAAGAAAATGCGAGTAAAGAAGCGAATGGCAAAAAACCACTCTTAGACGATAACTCGTCGCAGATTATTATCCTGGAAGTGAATACGAAGAAGATCCCGATAAACAGGTCCACATTCATCCATTACATCGATTTACCGCATCATTGGCGACACGAAATCGACTCATTCGACACGTGCTTTATCGCCAAAGACGTCAACAAAGAACCGTTAACTGATCGCGAGTTAGACTTAGGTAAACAAAATTGTTTTATTTTAATTTCGCGTAAACGAAATTCAATATTATTTTGATTTCGATGGCAGAAACAACGAAATCGTATTACAAAAACCTATTCGACGAGAAGAATGCCGGCGATTGCGTGAACGAAGTGCTACCGATGCGAGAGTTGCTCAACGAATACAAGGTATACGAAGCGAAGCGTAAATTGTGTAACGGTTTCGAACGGTTTTTGGTCGACCGTAAGCTAATGCGCAATAAATTCGATCATTTGCCACGCTTTCTCGGCAAAACGTTTTGGTTCGACGCGAAAAAAGTACCGATTCCTGTGGATTTGAGTGACGTTGCGCTCAAATCGCAGCTCGACATCAAATTAAACCAAACGTGTCTGTATTTGACGGGAAAGGGAACGTCAACTGCGGTTAATATCGGTATTGATTGCGTTATTTCTATAGTTTGCGGTTTAATTAATTTTTTGTCAAATACTATAAGGTGTGTTAAAACAGTCGACGGAAAGTATAGCGCGGAATCTGTTGGCCGTCACTCGAAAGTTGAAAGAGATTTTCGATAATAATATCCGTTCGCTGAAACTGAAGACAGCGAAATCGATGTCAATCATATTCTATCTCGACTGCGAACTCGTCAACGAAGTTCAGCTGCCATTTATGAATCGAAAACCGGAAGCGGTTGTCGACGAGTTTTCCCACTTAAACTCGAATGCGGAGATTAAAGTGTTTCCGTACGGCGATGTGGCAATCATTCCGAAGACGGATAACGACGATGGTTCTGATGTCGATGATAGCGAGAAATTGTTTATTAGTAAGTTTAATCGGAATCGTGGTAAAGGTTACAAACGATTCAAACGAACGTTGAACGTTCGAAAGCGACGAAAACGAACCCGTATTGATAATAGTGTGAAAAATAGTGGAACGACCAAAAAGGCTAAACCATCAAAGGTTCGGGTGGAATAAATTATAGTAGATTTTTGTTTTTTTTTGTTAATAAATAATTTTATTACAAATGATTTTTGGAAACTTAATTTTATTAATTTTGATAATAATTGTCTACCGTAATTAACGTAAATATAATAAGCAAATGTAAGTAATTGAAGGGTACCGTATATGTGTAGCTATAATTTTGAACGAATATAATTCAAATAATTTTATTAACAATAGTTTTAAAAATATGCATTTTTCTGTACAAATCAATACCGTAATAATAGTGAGAAATAATAGTCGCAACGAATTTTAGCAAACTGCGTGTCGAAACAAATTTTTCTTTTATCAAAACTGGCGAGAAAATAGGGGAAATAATCTAAGGTTTCTTTTCTGGGATAATATTTTGAGCTTGATGTTACTAAATAAATACGTAAATGTTACTACATAAATAAAATGGTACCCTGAGCTTGAGCTTACTAATTTATGAAGACTTGAGCTTAGAAGTCGAGCTGGAAATTTTGCGCTGGAAACGCATGAATCCAATTACGCATTGTTTTTAAAAAGATTTCATATATTTTATATTTTGTTTTTTTTGTTTTGTAAGCTATTATTTTATTAACATATTTCGTACATATAGTTTATTTTGTTAAAGTAAATCAAAAAGTATTCTATTATATTATAAAAACTTTGGTGGAATTATTGGGTTTTGGGATGGATTATCGTTTACTGATTTGATAACTTTTGTATTGAAATTGGTATTTAATAGTATTAAATTAGTCTATAATTTATATAATATATGTTGAAGAAATTTTGAGAGAGAAAGAGGCAATGCAAGCAATTATTAAGCATAGAATCTTAAAAAATAGTGGACTACTAATACTATACATTTGTAAGAAGTCATACAGATTTTATTGTTAATTTCACTTGGCGTGTTCCATATTATTATTAAGGCCTTGAAAATCGTTAATTAACGATTAGTTAAAACTATTCAAAAATGTATTGGTGACTATTCTAATGTTGTTATATAATTTAAACAATTCTAAAAATGTTATTTTTAATTAACGATTCTAACGGTTTAAAAAATTTATAACTATTTTATTTAATTCTAACGAATTGAATTTTTAAAAAAAATATGAATAAAAGGCGTTAGAAAACTAAAAATTGACGCTAAAATCCGATAAGTTTTGAGTAGGGTAATGTTTTAAGGGATTCACTGGGGAAAAAAATTTTTGAAGAATATTTAGGCGCAAAGCTCAAAATAATGTTATTTATATCCGTTTAGTTTTTGCATGACAAGTTTTTTGAATTTTTTTAAATTTCAAATCAATAGATATTTTCAAACGAATTTTCTAACGATTTTCAAGGCCTTAATTATTATACTTACAAATAACGTTAATCTATTCTTTGATAGCGTTATAAATAAAATAGTCCACTAATTTTATGGTTTCTTATGTTGCCAATATAAATATCGCTTTATCTGCCAGCATTGAAAAACTTAATCATTAATGGTTAATAAATTGTTTGATTTTATTTGAAGTTTAAAATAAAATAAATAACTTAAAATTTTTTAACGATTTTTTATTACACTATTAGAAAAATTAAAGATTACCTTAAAAATATTATTCAATAAATTTTTATATATACTTTAAAATATGATGAATGTATAACAAAAATATTTATAATTAACGAGTAAGCAAAAAATATAAAAATACGAATAACAATAATGAAACATAAACATAAAGATATTTGTGGTGAATGTCCACCACCACAAGGATTTAAATCCTTAATTTCGGTCTGTCTAGTAGTTTGTTTCATATAATCATTATCACCCAATGGTTTGCATGAGTTATTGTGTTGGTAAAACTGTTGCCGTTTGCAATGGTGGCGCATATTTCGTATTAATGTGTGGCTATAGAATCATCATATCGTAGTGAATTAAAAATGAGTTAACTATTAATTCGGAGTTCAACTCGCATATCCAGTGCATCAGCGAAAGGTTTGAACAGAAAATCCATAAACTATGTGCTCGTTATTAACAGAAGAATACTCCGTGAATATCGATTCAATCTGGAATCGAGTGCATCTTTAGATTTGGGCAACTTTTTAAAAGATTAACTAATCTTAAAAAAATATGCAAACAAAATATTTTAAAAATGGATTGTAAATTAATTGATAGGTCATCGGTACGAAATGCACGAACTGGTGGACAACTTGACCTTATACTTAGAGCGTAACATTAA
>JAQIXJ010001717.1:0-19067 GCA_034700185.1 Phthiracarus laevigatus | reverse complement strand
AATTTAGTTAATATAATCATTCAATGTTGAGTACACATTATCAAAAATTTGTCTGTAAATAAACATTTTAAATTACTAATTGCTAATGAAAATCAAAATTTTTTAACAAACAGATTGCGCATCATAATGGATTTTATTAATACATGATAAACATTGAAATTTTGTTGTGAAATTAATTTTATTAAAAAAAATTAAAAATGTTTATATGCATTACATTATGCAAAACAAATATTTAATTTATTATAAATTTGAATACTAAAAATGGAAAATATAAAAATACTATTTGTCGTGTAATATTGTAAAATAGTGTTGTTTCGCTTTTTGCATGCAAATTAAGTGGAATATTATTTGACTTTTACCTTCGCTTGAAGCGAAATTAAAATACAAGCTAAATGAAAAACATTAACAAAACCGAAAGCTAAATCCATGCAAAATTAAAATAATTATCATAGACAAAATTAAAAGAAAAGCAAAATTAAAATTTGAAAGTTAAACTTTAAAAAAACATTTATTTATAAGTTATTATCATTAAAACATAAGTTGTTATTAGTTTTATTTAACTTTCCCCTTTCAATTTTGGTTTTCTTTTAATTTTGCTTATGAGTTTTAATTTTTCTTGTGTTTTTCTTTTGCTTTTAATAGAATTTTTAATTTTACTTGTATTTGAATTTTGCTTCAAGCAAAATTGAAATTAAAATAATCGATTTACTTTTGGTTTTTATTTCACTTTTTAATGCAATTTATAAAAGAAAAGTCACTTAATTTGTATTTTGATTTTACTTTTTGCAATATTGATTTCAATTGTATGTTGATTGTACATTTAAGGACATTTGTCATTTCACTTGTATTTTACTTAAGCTTTAATTTCGCATCACTCTGTCATAAAAAGGGATGCGAAAATAGTTAATTAATATATATTGTTAACTAATAAATAGTTGTTTTAAATAATTAATTCAAAAAAGTTAATTTTATCTAACTATTCTAACTATTTTAAAAATATCTAACTAATTTATTTTATTTTTAATTCAAAATATTTGTAAAATTAGACAAATTGGAATAAGTATGGAAAAAACTATCGCTTATATATGATAAATTTTGGGAAGTGTTATGTTTTTGGAGTTTCATTTAAAAAATATTCTACAAACGGACATCCCAAATCCAATAACTGACTTTTTCAAAGTGAGCTAAAAAAGTGTGCGATAAAATAACTTTAGATAAAATGCATTTAATTATAATTCAAAAAAGAACGACATGCGGACTTGCTCCATAGATTTTAAGATTAAATTTAGTTTATAATTACTAATAACACATTATTTTATAATTTACCTCTTTCATTAAATGTAAAAAAATATTTTACATTAAAATTATTGAATTCATGTTGTTTTTAGATATGAATCAAACTTGAATTAACACTATGATTAGAAAAAATGAACTTAATTTAAAAAATCTATTTATTAAACAGCAAAACAACTTTAGTTTTTACATTAATTATTTTTCACTTCCTAAACATAAGACAGTTTTTCCATATAATATTGATATACGCGAACCCACGTGTCACGCGACATATCAACCAAATAAAGCCTTTACTCATATCTTTATCATAATCGGTGAGCTTTGAGCTCAATTAATGTTTTTATTACTAATAGTTTTGTATTAAGCATTTTCATGCTTTTATTTTTTTGTATCAAAAAAATTGACTTTTTTTAGTCAGTCGTTGTTAACGCGTCGCGACATTCAGTCGCAAAGCCGAAAAAAGGCTTATTATGTATTTTCATTAAATAAATATTTTTATTATGCGAAAAAAGCATTCATTCTATTTTAATTAGTTTATTTTAAATTAATTGCACGAGAAAAGTGCTTCAGCGGCGATAAAAGCCGAGTGACAGCGACAAAAGCTGTTTTGCGCGAAACAAGCGCCGAAACTTTAATTTCGTTTTATTTATTTGTCTTTTGTCCGATTCATTTCATAATCATCAGACTTGTGTGCCATCATCTTAGTGTTCAGTGTGTCGAACTGTGCGCCGATCGTCCAACGCGTTTGGAAGCGATCGCCACTTATCCAAGGAAGCGAATAACACTCATAGTACGGTCGCGGCGGCTCTACGCTCCCAGCTGTACACCCCTACGCGCGACAACTGTTACCGTTAGCGTTATTGGTTGGTTCTGCACGTTTCAATATATATAAACAATTAGCATAAATTTTATCTTTATTATAACATACAGACTCAGTGATTAACTTTACAATAACTGATCACTACTAAATTTAAAGTGAATTTGTTCAAATATGATTGTTTAAACAAAACTTTCGAATTATTGATTTTTGATCATAGTTTATTGAAAACTTTCCTGAATTATTCTGTAGATGTGATTGCATTTTATGATATAAACTTCTTTATAAAATTTATAAAAGTAATTTGACATATGGATAAAACCATAAATACAAGATTTGAATAAATTTGTAAATAAACAAAATTAACTTTTACTATGACTAAAATTTTTAATTTAGCTTGTATGTTACTTTTACTTAACAAAAAGCGAAACAACACAAGTTTAAATAAAGCTTTTGAATCATATGAATCTAAATTTGATTTAGTCAACAATCATTACAATTTTTTATATTAAATTCCAAATCAATTTGGAGATATAGCAAAAACAATTTAAATTTTTACACAACGAGTTTTTAGTTTTTATTTATATGAAAATTTTAAATACTATCTATATAAACTATGTTTAGCATTATTTTTGTCATTTTTAAACAAACTGAGTTCTTTTATTAAATTCAAGATACCTGTTTGTAATGAATTTACAGGGAATATGTTCAATTTTCAATGTTTTAACAATGAATTTAGAATTATTGATAATTTATCAAAGCTTATAGAAAAACGTATCTAGTTTATTCATATAAATGAAGTTATATAACAAACTTAACTGTAAGAGTTATGGAAATATTTTATGACAGAGTAGTTAAAATTATAAAAATAGGATTTTATTGTTCCCGTTAATAAATTAAATTTAATTTTTATTTTCATTTTTAACACATAATTTATTTGGATTGCATTTTATAACAATAATACTTATTATATATTTACTATATATATCCTTATTATATACTAAAAGAATGATCTCTCTCTCTCTCTCTCTCTCTCTCTCTCTCTCTCTCTCTCTCTCCGTCACGTTCTCCTATATTATTGAAATCAGCTACTTTTACGAACGTTACCTAACAATATATAAAATTTGTAACCGTTATAGAACAATGTTTAATAGCGCGAGAAAAATTAAAAGTGATAATCAACAATTAAACAAATTTTTAACGAGAATTAATTATTTTAAACGTACGGGCTATGATAGCTAAAACTGATTGATTATTGTTGTGAGCGAATTAAACAGTTAGAAATGTTTTAATTCCCGCGAAGCGGGTTTCTTAAGCTAGTAATTTATATCAAATTCTTTCTCTCTCTCTCTCCGTCACGGTCTCCTACAATACAGAAATAAACTATTTTCACTATAAACTCTCAACAATAGCAAAAAAAATTTTAAACGTATGAGATATATGCTTAAAATTTAACAATGAAACAAAAAACGATATAAAATTCAACAATATATAGTTTTTCGTGCTATTAAAGCAATAAACTGATTATTTCATATTATTGTAAGCGATTTAAAGAAATGAAAATGCGATGTTTTAATTCCCGCGAAGCTGGTTCGTTACACTCGTATTAATTAATAGCACCAGTGATTTAAATATTATTAATTATGTCAATAATTTAAAAAAATGTTTAGCTAAAACTAAAAATTAATGTTGCCATAAATATTAAATACTCGCTTATAGTTTACTTCGCTCTAACTTACTCCAAATCGTACGTTTTATTCTAATTTTTTTAAAAAAGTTTTATCGCATTACTTGATATACTGAGAAATTTTACATAAAATTAATACTATAATTTTGTATTGATGGCTATACTGAGGCTAATTAGATTTATTAAATGCGTAAACTTTTATAATTTCTAAATAAATAAATTTAAAATTATCCCACTTTACTATCGTAGTGCAGAATTTAAAAGTTGGAATAAGTTTAGTTTAATGGAGTTCTCATTTCTGATTACTTTATATAATCTCGTAAATAAAATGAAATGATTTGTTTGCGTCATTAGAGTGCATTAAATTGTTCGATCATTCATTGATTCATCCTATTAAATATACTAACATAAGGTTATCACTGATAAGGTTGTATTGAGTTATTTTTATGACTATTGAATACCTAAGTTGTAATAAGGATTCAAAGCAGACTTTATTGTTACTTTTCTGGGATTACTACAAGAAATTCTGATTTTTTGCAGTATAAATTCAAGTTAATTCGCTGTAAAAAATTTTTTCTTTGCAGTATTAAACTTTGCTAACAGTAATAATTGAAATAACTATAATTTCAAAGTAATAGACATGAACCATATTAAAGAAACGCTACAAAATGGCCAGAAAATGTTGGGCGACATTGAAAAGCTGGTCGCGAATTGTTCATACGTTAGACCAACGAGTACTGATAATTTCGGAATCGATGTATTGGATAATTTTGCCGAAAATAATCGATACATAAAAGCTATAACAGGTTAATTGATTTAATAGGAATTAAAATTAATACCTCTCTCACTGTTCCGTATTCTTCGAACATTAAAAGGAGAGGGCAAATATGGCAAATATAAAGGGAAAAGCAAAAAGTGGAAAAAACTTTTGAATCTTCCGCGCTTATCTCGATGCATGGAAATGAAAGATAATTTAGGTGATAAATATAAATATGACAAGGGTTTAAAACTCGTATTTTTCATGTATATAAGTAGCGGACAAAATTGTATTGATAAGTATAATTTAAATAAAGCGCGTATTTATTTTTGTTTCAGAAGTTAGTTTCCATTATATCGTAGAGCAGCAACCGATCGGAAGAATGCTATTCCGAAACTTTTGTGACACAAAAAACTATTGCGATTTCAATTCATTTCTTGATGCTGTGGTATGCGATTAACTATCAAAAGTTAACTGCATTAAAACTTTATATTATTTAATGCGTAAAACACTAGGATAACTACTGCGTTCAATTAGACGATAAACGTGAGACCGTTGCGATGGACATAATTGGTTGCTATTTGACTCTAGAAAGTTCACATTATATTGATTTTATCAATCAAAAAACTATCATTAAATGCAAAAACAATTTGCACACAAAAAGCGATGATTTATTTGAAGATTGTGTACAGTAAGTACAGAATATATGCCGTATAACGCAAACTGTTCACAAATCAACGAACAATTATTGCCCTTTTAGGATCGTTAAAAACTTGTTGGCTGATCAACCATTCAACGAATTTGTTGATAGCAAATATTATGCACAATACTTGCAATGGAAAACACTGGAAAGCGAACCGATAACCGATAAAACGTTCCGTATATATCGGGTGTTGGGTAAAGGAGGCTTCGGTGAAGTGTTCGCCTGTCAAGTGAGAGCTACCGGGAAAATGTATGCTTGCAAGAGACTGGTGAAAAAGCGCATTAAAAAGAGAAATGCCGAATCAATGGTGCTTAACGAAAAGCAAATCTTGCAAAAAATTAATTCTCGATTCGTAGTGAGTCTTACTTATGCATATGAGACGCATGACGCGATTTGTCTAGTACTTACATTATTGAGTGGCGGTGATTTAAAATTTCATATCTATAATATGGGCAGCGAATGCGGTATTGGGTTAGAAAGAGCGAGTTTCTACGCGGCAGAGGTCACGCTAGGATTGGAACATTTGCATAATAAGCAAATTGTTTATAGAGACCTAAAACCCGAAAATATTTTAATCGATGATAAAGGTTTGGATTACTTGTTTTATTTTAAAAGTTGCTGCTAACTCATAAGAAATTGAACGAAAATATTTGTTTTAAAATTTTAAATTGATAAATACTTGTTTATTTTGTCGATAATCTTAGGTCATGTTAGAATTTCTGATCTCGGACTTGCGGTGGAAATACCGGATGGCGGTATCGTTAGTGGAAGAGTTGGAACTGTCGGTTATATGGCGCCAGAAGTTATTAATAATAAAAATTATAGATTTAGTGTGGATTGGTTTGGTTTGGGATGTTTGATATTTGAGATGATTGAGGGAAAAGCGCCTTTTAGGGCGAAAAAGGAGAAAGTAAGTCTACTATTTATTAAATTAAGATTATATTAGAGGTGCAAACCCTATTTTAAAGAATGGTGAGTTTCTTATCTTTTGTTGCCAAATAGTATTACACAATAAGCTTCATATTACATAGATATATAATATATATTTTGTTTATTTTTAGATTAAAAGATCAGAAGTCGAAAGGAGAATAAATGAAGAGGTTGTCAATTATTCCGTAAACTTCGATAATGACTCAAAAATGATATGCCAATCAGTACGTTAATATAATTCAATTAATTATTTTCTATCTGTAACACATATTTATAGGCAATTAAAAAATATTTTTTTAGATTCATGCCAATCTAACCCGTTTTGAAATTAATTTTGATGAGAATTTAGTTTAGTTATGCGAGGCTTAAATATTAAAATTTAGATCCTAATATAGTTGGGTATTATTTCACAATTACCGGTAGTTTAATTTTCTGTAAGATAAAATTTATAATTTCGGATATGTAAAAGCTATAACCTTTCTCATCATTTTTATTTAAGAAATTATTTTTTTTAGTTTTATAAAAAATCTATAAATGACATATTCAAAGACCCACGTTTTCATAGGTTAATGCATACTTACGTAACAATAACAATGTTGAAAACATCATGATGGCAATGAGCCAAATGCCCTTTATTAGGTAAAAATCCATTTATTAATATGAAACTGAGAATGTATTGATAGACATGATAGACTGATATAGTCAGAATGTGAGATAAAAAGATTTGATCATTTAATCATGTTGAACATAAAATTTTATGTGAAATTAAATAGAAAATATTTAATAGATATGTGTAATTTAAAGTCTCAATGCTCATGGCATTCTACTCTAAATTTTAGTTTGTAAGCCTAATTAGCCTAATAAATAAAAAAATCCATGCTTTTTTAAACCTAAACTTCGGCAAATAAAAGTCTTTAAAATTTATTTAGTTATTTAAAAGAAATCTGAATGAAAGACTCGGATGCAAAAATGATTGTTACGGAGCAATAGAAGTGAAATCTCATCCGTTTTTTAAACTATTCAACTGGAAACGACTTGAAGCTGGTTTGCATACAACACCATTCATTCCAAATGTATATTATAATACCGTATATCATAAATTCAATACGTTAAAACTAATAAAAAACTAAATTTTGTTACAATATAGCCGTACGAAGTTTATGCGAAAGACGTGTCAGATATCGAACAATTTTCAAAAGTAAAAGGATTGAAATTAGATGACAGCGATCGCGCATTTTACAGAAAATTAAATACCGGTTGCGTATCGATTCCGTGGCAAAACGAAATGATTGAAACGAATTGTTTTCAACAATTGAGTTCACCCGATATAACAACTTATGCATCAATCGAATGCCAATGTAATGTTGACAACAAGCAAAAAGTGTGCTTTCCTTTCTTCCGGAAAAAACAAAGATATATTAAACGAAGGAAATAGAGAGTTCGTTCATTGTGGGTCTCATATAAAATAGAATTAAATACAGTAAATAATCGTATTTATTTGGTACTATTATGCGAATATTGATGAACCAAAAATCGATTTTAAGTTAATATTAATAAAATAATACACAATTAGTTTGTAAATATTCAAAAAAATAATATATCCAACATTTATAACTAAAGTTTAGATTTATTAAAACAATTTTGTTCGGACACTGAGAGCACCGGTTCATCATAATTGAGAAAATAGGGCGGAAAATACTATTGACATTTTATATAACATGGTAGCGTTAGATTAGATGATGTGATCCAATCGTCGATCGATGAGTATGTGGACGCAACGCCACCTAAAGCACCAACCAATGCAATTTGGGCCAAATATATCTTCAAATATAACGGGATAGTTCTGCAAAATCCCATAAGTTTATTGAATCATCGATATTTCGGTTTTTAAGAAATTTCATGAAATTCGGTTTACCTTTGAGGCCAGCGTTGTTCTGTTCGGTCAGAACAGAGTTTAAAATAAAACATGGGTGGCATTATGAAAGCCATCAGCGCTACTGTTGAGCCACCAATCAAATCTAATATGCGGCCGAAATCAGGTACACTGACGCCAGTGAATGTGATCGCTGCCATCATAGATAAGCGAATTAAGCACCGTTTCCAACCGAATTCTTTACATTTGATTAGAGAAAACATAAATTGTAAAGTGAGAACAATAGAATAACTCGACATTACTTTTGTTTTAAATATAGATGAACAGATCCTGGTCTTTGAGGGTTCTAACAAAAACAAGGACCTGAACCTGAGACTCACATTCCATTTTTAGACCTGATTCTTAACTTTGACCTGGTCTTTGAGTATGAGACTTGAACCTGGACTCGGGTCTCAATTACATTATTTATATTTATTAGTAAACATTGCTTAACGTTATCATATTGCATCTTTTTATGCGATAATGACGTTCTTGTTAAAAGTCTATTTAATATTTATGACTAATATGTGGGAATTTTTTCAATGAATTTTATATTAAAACTTATTTAAAAACTTACACTTTATGCATAATATTTTTTCATAAGGACCCAAGATCCCAAAAGTCCTAATATATTGGGTTGTTCATCTATATTCTTAACATTACTACCTTTTGGGATGTTAATAAACTCTTCGACCTCTAATAAAACGGGGTTTAAAATGATAAGAAACGCGAAGAAACAGTGAACGGCAAAACAGGTGTCAATAAGCGTAGTGAACCACCCGTTTTGCATACTATTTAGTATATTCGGTGTGACACTATCACCAAATATTACATAACCGCATACCGAAACCGGCACATATAAAAACAGCAAACCTGATCAAATAAAATTAATGTTAAACAATAAAATATGTTGCGAGTGGGATATTAGTGATGGCCTGACCTGAGAACCCATAGAGAACTGCTTTGGGAAATTTTTCACGTTCTCGCATGTCGTTTTGGAAGTTCGGGAAAGCACTGGCACCACCATATGCAAACAATATATTACCGAATGCCATGAAAAACGAAACAAAACTCGGTGCAGAGTAAGTAGCGTTGTGAATATGTTGCGGAGATTCTCTTAAGAGATTGATCACAAGTAGAATACTTCCCACAACTGTCGAGATCATGGCTGAATAGGCAGCCGGCCAGAAGTCTGCCGGTGAGCCCAACCAACTAAGCGGTGTGAGCGCCACCGCAACTATAGGAATCCACACGCAGTGAGTCATGTTTGGCAATATTTGTGCGCTCTGTGTAACCGCTTTGATTAAATTAGCTGTCAGAAGCAAAAATACTGTGCTTGCACCGAATCGGGTGACATTCATAGCCACAGATACTGTAATACTGTTTAGGCGACTTTAATAATTTTTGCTATAATGCGATCAAAAAAATGATTATTTAACCTCATCCAGTTTCCGTATGCTCTGTAGCCAATGGAAGCGAATGGTTTTCGTGTGAGTCCCGTCCTGTATTCGGGCCATCTTTCCTCTAGTATGAGCCAACATTTTGCCAAAGCAATACCAGCCACGCCAGCATTTGCGCAACAGACGATTATTAGTGCTATCCCAGCCCAGCCTTTTACAATAATTATTGAGTTATTTATTATATGTTAAATAATTTATTAAATCTTTTCAAAATCAGTGAATTTCTTCTTATTTAATAATTATGTTTGAATATGTAGTTATTAATTGAAAATAGTTAATGTGCAAAAAGTGGGATCAAGTTGTAAAGTGTTAAAAAATTGATTAGATTTTATTGCTAAGATATATAATTTTTTGAAGGATTTTGAAATGTTCATTAAGATTATGTGCAAAACATGTATCCGTGCGGAAACATAATGATATAACAATTTAATCATAGTTTTTGATAAAACTTTGTAATTTTAGTAATCATTTAGACGGCACTTTTCATAATTTTTGGGCCGTTATATAGAACACCGGCCTATTGGTATAAGTATTTATCCTAACAATGGAGTTTTAATATTCTATTAAAGAAAAAAGAGTTTAAATATAATTAATTTAAATACAATATAATTATTAACCGATATTTGTTGCGCGCGATAACTATTAACTAAGATTCAAAGTATTCTATTAATCTTTTGTAAAGTTAACCAAAACGAAGATTATTATTATTTAACACTAACTGTATTATTTTATGATTAAATAATAATAAATTTGTATTTTGTATGTTAAGATTAGGTTTTTTTAGGTTGGTTTGTGTTTGGTTATATGTGGATAATTTGCATGATTTATACGTTTGTGTTGTTAAGGTTAAGGTTTTGGATTAGGTTGGGATAGGTTTGGGTATGTTTGGATAGTTTAAGATAGTTTTGATAGGATTATAATGGTTTTGATATACTTGGTAAGTTAGGTTAAGTTTGATAGGTTAGGGTATAAGAATATTAAATTTAAATCATAATAGTTTTAAGTGTTAATAAGTTTTTGTATAACTAATTGCATATAACTATTGAATAATTTAATAACGTCGCGCTATTTAAATAAAATTTTCTAAATAATATTGTTAGAGTATAATTTTTTCAACAATAGGGCTGGTGTTCTATATAACAACCATTTTTTGTACAGACTGTGTGAGTCAGTTTGTAAGAATTAGGGTGGTTAATCTTTAAAATTCTGAGGCTGAGACATACTGATGTTTGAATGATTGAAATCAGACTTGATAGTTTTTAAAATCAATTACCCGTTCGTTGACGCAAGATTAAATAAATTAATGGAAATTTTGTTTTACTTAATTTTGTCATTATTTGACTTTTATTAGACAATACACTTTCCAGGTGTAATTAGTTCATTTTAGCCAATAATGTTTAAATTAGAAATTATTAAACAAAAAGTTTCATATTTTAATTTTGTCTACTGTTTTAATAGACTACCGTATAAATTTATTACAAAAAATATCCCATAAAATCTTAAGAGAAAGAATCGAAACTCGACCCTACTCAAAATTTTTTTATAAAACAAGAACCGATTCAGACAGACAAAATGTCCGGGACCGACAAAGAGACCAGATTAGTAAGAATAAAGTTGATACTGTAGTTTTAAAAAAATCATTATACACTAAAATCTCGAGACAAGACAACAATTAGCGATCTAAAGTATTATGTTGTCATTCGATTGAAATCGTATTTAATTACACTGCTATTCTCTTTCGCTTTTCGAATTATTTAACAATATATTGATGCGTAAATACACTATTAACTCCCACTTAAAATGCACTTTTACTGGAAATTCTATTGTGATTCCTGGAAATTACACTGTATATTAGCTATCTTTCAATATACTTTACACACATTATGCCACTATAATTTAATCGAGTTATCGTTTTTCTATCCTAATAACTAATAACATTACTTAATCATTTAATACAATTGATTCTCTTTTTGCTGACATTAAGTATTAAATTATTATCGATCTCTTTGAAAGAAACGTTTCCTTTCGTAATGTCATTAGTGTTAGATAAATAAATGCTTAGTAAACGTCGTTTAAGTATTTATAAACATAATTATGGATAACATGACAGAAATTCATATGATGTGGTAGCCATTGGAAACGACCTAATTTTAGTTTATTAATCACTGATGATTTTCAAGACCTATCACGAGACGGTTAAAGTTATGCTAACATTGACGCAAAAGTTAGATAACAGTAACTTAAACCAGAGATAATTGAATACGATTTTTAATAACTTAATTTGAAATCTATTTTATGCTGGGGTTTGATAAATCGTTTTCCATTTAATTACCGTTTGTTGAATATTAACATTGCTTTTAATTTTTTTAGATGGATGAAGACAAGTTTAAAAAAGTTTCGATAACAGAAAGAATATTACTTTTGGTAGTTATTTTTGGTAGGTGTAATAAATAATTAAATAAATAAATAAATGGAATCATTTAACTACAGAGAACTTCATTCTTTGACTATATAAGAACGGGAATATAGTATTTTTCTAGTAAAGCATTTTCTATTACTAATCCCATTATTATTAAACTGATTTATAAATATTTAATAGTTATCCGCATCAGTTAATTACTTAGGACTCGAGCCTGTTTAATTTAATAAAAACATTTCCCTAGGCTGTGAAATTTTTAGCTTTTTCCGAAAGTAGAGTTTATAGATTTGACCATGTCCGTCTGCGCGTACGTCCGCAGTCTCAAAATAAAAAAATGAGTTTTAACTATTTTTTATATTAATAAAGGAATTTGTCTTTTTGCTATCAAGGGTTTTAGAAGCAGAATATATGCTTGCATAAGTATATTAATGGAATAATTAAAGAAATGTTAGCTCTCTATGAATGTGCCATTTATTTTAACTAGCGTAATTAATTAATAAACTATAGAGTTGAATTACCACGGGTACACATTTTTTAAAGCAATGTGACGTGCTATAAATTTTACATAATATATTTGGCCAGCTATAAATTAGACAAATAATATACATTCTTATTAAATAGATGTGCAATTATGCAATTGAAATTTTGAAGTTATTTTCTATTTATCACGATTTTAACTCGAAAACTGATAAAATATAAAATTATTTTAGTTTAAAAAATAAAAATATATGATATTTCAAAATTCTTGTTATTTTAGTTATAAAGTATTTGTTTTTTTTTTGCATTTCTTGCATTACTAAAAATTTAAAAATTGTCATTATTGTTTAAAGTTTATTAGAACACAAAGAATTCTAAGGCAAAATTGAGCGGAATTTTAGATAACTCCTAATAATTTATTTATACTATTACCTAAAAATCGCATCAAAGATCAAAGCTCAAGCTTCGTAATTCTGAAATCTAATATTAGGAATTATTTTCAATCCTAGATTCTGACGTCGCGCTAATCAATAAGACATTTGGGAAGATATGCGCAGTATGCGACACACGATTGAGCGCAACATGTGTGGCATACGCACAAAATTAAATTTGATATTATATTCAATTGAATTAATGCCAAAATATATAAACTAAATACAAATCTAAGAATTTTAAGTTAGTCTAAAAACAAATAAAAACAAAAACAATGAAATACCAGCTCCAGCGACAGCCTTGGGCAGCGTTAATATGCCACCGCCAGCGACCTCTCCGATAATGAAAACGGTAGCTGTTAAGAACGATAATCCTTTGCCAATCTGTTGATAACTAGGATTATTTATAGCTAGTGTCAACGAATTTAGATCACTCGCTGTCGGTATTGGTAGCGTTTGTTTGCCATTCTGAACAAATATTGAAATAACACTAATTAGATATAATTTTACAAAAACCTTTTTTGCAAATAACTTTTGGCGATTTATTTTAAATAAATATATAATCGACAACGGTTTACCAATCTATTCGCGAAAATACATGCTTACTTTGTAGTCCATTATTATATAGTGGTACGCGTTTCATAATACCAACTGCATTAAAAAAGTAGAGTGCAGTGTTGTATATACATAGATAGACAACACACACATACAAAACAGTGGTAGAGCGCAAACAGCTTTGTACACCAATTCAATAAAAATGCTGAATTTTCACAGTACGCTGAAATCTATCAATAGGTTGTGTGCCAATTATCTTCGCTTTTAGTTTTTATGCTCGTTATTAATCATTTTTTGATTAGCTCTTATCATATAGAATAGGACTTCTTTTGTGTCAAAAAAATAGTTGATTAATGCCAGAGAATGGAAAATGTCAACCGCTTTATTCATGACAAACAATGTAATTTTGGGCATAAAAAGGTGTCATTGATATCTTGTGGTTTGTAAAAAATACAATTGAGTTGATCTAACAACAGGTGATATATAATTACAGTATTATCGTAATTATGAAATCACAGATTACATAAAATATTTTTTTATTGCTTTATTATACGCGATGAACCTATGATTCTGACTAAAACCCTTATAATTAAATTAAAATTTATTTTAGCAATGATTTTAATTACGGTTCAGCTGGTAATTGATTAGTTTTTTTAAAATTAATTCATCAGAAATAGTTTAGTTTTACATTATAGGCATAATTAACTTTGTTTATTTATTTTGTCATTTGATTTTATAAATTTTAAAATAGTTGTTTAATCGAAAAAAAACTTTTTAAAAAATTCTACATCAAACTAAGTTTAAAAATTAACAGCATTATTCATATTCATTCATTAAGAATAGTAGATGTTAAAATTGTGTAAGACTTGTTGTGTGTGTTAATCTTTCTCCATCAGATAACGCCGAAATGAAAATGGAAAAAACATTAAATAAAATCTCTATGTAGCAGCGTAACCAATTCATTGTATATTCATTATAAAAGAACGCGCACTTAGTCGCGCAAAAACTTTCATTATCGGTGACCTATGCTCTCCATCTCTCTCCCTTCACTCGCTCAGCACACATTCCTCTACCCTATCCTAAAGTTTACTTACTGTGTCGATATCATCCTCGCCATCATTCAATAAATTTTCCACTTCATCCATTATACCATTTAGTAATTCAGTTAAGGTATTGTAGCCAACGAGTTGTAAAAATTCAAAATAACTATATTTGCCTCTTCAATACTGGCTCAATAAATATTATAATTTTCAATAAAGTTAATAATTACAATCCAATAAATTGTTCAATTAGTTTCGGATTAGAAATTGCAAAAATTAAGAAAATTTAAAATCCATAATATTCTTAATAAGACTTATATACTATCGGTCTCATACACGTCACTTGTGTTTAAGTGTTTTATAAAATTTGAATAAAAATTTTAAGCTTATCTAGAAAATAGTTTTTCATTTAAACCAAATGTTTAAGACGAATGGATGTTAGCTTTAGAAAAAATTATAATGATTACAGTGAGTTTATATTTAAAATAAAAATACTAAAATAGCAAATTCTGTAAAGCATGTAAACGCATAGATTAAACAAAGAAATGGAAACAATAACCAAAGACAAGCCTTTCTAACGTCTTGTTAATTTTATTCTCAGGTAAGCCAAAGGGTAGAGTTTTTACTATAGAATATTGGAATACACTGGTTAAAGGAAATGAAATAGTTTTATGATCTTTTGTCAACTTAATTGTTTGTCTTTTCTCAGATTTTAATCTTATGATTTATTTTTTGGTCAATAAAAACCTAAGCAAAATGTGCATCATAATGTTTTTATAGACAATAAAAGCTCTATGTTGAAGTATGAAGGATTTCATCATTAAAACAATAAATAAATAACTGCTTATATTTAAGTTCAAGGTTTATAATATTTATTGAAATTTTTGTTCCATTAATCTACAATGTTTCAGGAGTTGAAGACATGTTCCTGGTTTTAACTGGGGTTACTTTGTGGATTTGAAAATGTGTGTATGTTCATGTTTGAGTAACTAGTTTTATATTAATAAAGGGAATTAGAATCATGACTCATCGTTTGCTTAAAACATAATACTTTATATTTGTGACATAAGAATAGATTAACCAATGAAAAAGTGAGCTCTTTGTGAGTGTGTCGCTTTTATTTAGTAATTGAATGGACGACGGTTGCGGAATTAAAAATATTTATGTAATTAAAGTTTGTAATAATTTTCTATTTAACCGAATGTAGAATTGTAATCTATGCTGCTCTTATATATGCACTAATAGCTATTCTTGTTCGCCCAAAGATTTTCAATTAAATTTATGGTAATTTTTAATTTTTCATATAAAACTTTCAGGATAATATCAATTTTTGTTTCATTCATACAAATTTTGATGCCAATTATTTTTTTTTGTTAATGAACATTGTTTTAAATAACAAAAACAAAGTATAACTTTTTTCGAAATCAATAAAAAGCATTAAAATTTATTTTAAAAATTTTTCGTGCAAACTATTCTAATTTATATCTTTTATATTTATTATTTATTTGGTATTTTAAAAAGAATAAAAAGGTTTAGCTTCTGCTGTATCCAAATCCGTACATTATTTCTGAATTATTTATAAATCTGAAATTAGTGTTGTGGAACAATGCTAGTTGTAGTTGTTGTAGCAATGGATAATTCATTGGTGGGACATTTAGCATCTCCGCCATTCAATTTAATTGTGCTCTCAATCCAATCAGTAAAATAGGAAACCTGCGTATATATAGTATTTGGTATGAAACTATTAGCGCAAAATCCAGGACCAAACGAAACAACACCTATTTGTAGAGCTGGTTCTCTATTATTCGGATAAATAATAAGTGGTCCGCCGGAGTCTCCTTGACTTTAATGTTAGAGAAAATTTAGTCAGTTAAACGTTACCAAAATTAATAAATTAATAACACATACCATGGAGCTGTTCTATCAACTCCTTGGCATATCATCGAATCCGCTAGATCTTCACCTACAATGGGGTAACGGCGGCATGTTTTGTCGTCAATAGTAGTGACCGTTGTATACTTAAGCACATCAGATGGCTGTCCGAACAGCAATCGATCTCTTGTTAAGCCCCAACCAGCAACAGTAGCTTTACCGGTATACTCAAATGGCGGAGACATTACTGGTGGCAAACACATTGTGTTGACGTTTCCACCAAACGGATAGGTTATGTTAAAAGGATTATCCGAAGGTATTCTTAGCAGCGCGATATCATTACTAAGCCCGCCAAGTCTTCCCTTCCAATTCTGGTTTTGTATAACGCAGTCAACGCTTCTTCTCTGCAATTCATCATTTTTGTCCAATGGTTTTCGAACTACAGCGCCAGCAAACGTATCCACACTTTTAACATTTTGTTGGCCATTTTTCTCATCGGTGACGCAATGGGCAGCGGTTAGTATCCAATTGGGGGTAATTAAAGATCCTCCGCATAGAAATGTATTATTCTGTTGGTCTATAATACGTAGAAGTATTTGCCACGGAAACTGACCGACACTCGCGTCCTTTCCGCGCACTATTTTATTATCAACTAAACCTAGCTTTCGGTTGAGACCACAGTTGGCCGAAGAAATATCTGATAGCTTTGTAAGCGTTTGATTCGGTTTTGTCACCGCTTTATTATCATTGTTGATGTAATCGTTATTACTCCACACAAGTGTATTGATTAATCTATTAAATATGTTCGATATCCATAAAACTATGTCAGTCGGAGCAGTGATGGTTAATCTGGTTATTATAAACTGTTCATTTGGATTATTCGCTGCGTTCGCTGTAATATAAGCGAATAGAAACAGTGTTGATAAAATTTTGTTTGAACACATTCTCGATAAATATTGTTTGCAACAAAAATGTTTACTCTTTTATATCATTTTGCCTGACTTTTAATTAACTCTAATGCCCGTATCATTCAAGTATATTTATTATTACGTTTCAATGTTTCAAACGTTTCAAGTTTTTTGAAATTTTAATCACCATTATATAAACCAATGGTATTGATAAATATTTAATCTGGTGTATAAATTAAATTCATGAAAAATATTTATGATATTGTTGTTATGGAACTGAGATGTTAACGTTAAGTGAAAATTTAGTTACCTTTGGGTTATGGTATATTAATAGAAATAATTAATTTAACATTTATGTCCATCAAGTTATTTCTTAAAGTTATAGAAAACAGTCTTAAATAATTGTAAAAAATGCGCTTTTTATAAAACTTATAATTCGAATCTTTACAAATAGAGTTCGCTTCTATACAAATAAAATTCGAGTCTACAAATATAGAGGTAAAAACGTTAAAAATAGAGATCGAAACTGCATATATAGATGTCGATACTTCACAAAAGAGGTTTAAATTATACCAAATATTTGTCGAAATTAAGAAACAATCATTCGAATAAAAAACAAAATCACTGGTTTGCCTTACCAAAATAGAAGTCTAAACTTCAAAACAGAGATCTAAATTACCTAAGTAGAGGTCGAAACTGCCATTAGAGAGGTCGAAAAACAGAAATAGATGTCTAATCTAGCAAAATAGAGGTCTTATCTACCAAAATAGAAGTTTAAACTACTAAAATAAAGGTTTTAATTATCTAATTATAGCTCGAAACTGTAACAATTAAGGTCGAAACTTTTTAAATAGAAGGTGAACTATACAATAAGAGAACAAAATTACTAAAATAAATGTCCAAATTAAACAAATTAAGAGTTCAGAATTAAAAAATGATTTCTATAATTAACAATAAGAGGTCGATAATTTACATATAGAGTTCAATTATATACAAATGGAGTTCAGAATTATACAAATAGAGGTAGCTAATTCACATATAGAGGTAGATAATTCACATATATATGTATTAACTATACAAATTGAGGTGGAACCAAAACAAATAAAGGACGATACTATTCAAATAGAGGTTGAGAACTCACAAATAGATGTTGTTATTATACAAATAGAGGTCGAAATTCCCAAATATAGGAGTAGTATACTATAGTATACCTCTCGGCGTTTTTTACTCATTAAAACATTGGATTCTCATTAAACTAATGTTAGAATCTCTAGCCGATTGGATACTATAATGACTATAATGTAAAAAATCGATATTCCATTGGTTAACATGGGATTCTTACATAAAATAATGTTAGAATCTCTAGCCGATTCTATTCTATTATTCACTATTATGAATATAAAGTATAAAATCGATTTTTCCAATTTTATGTTTTTTCTCTAAATGGAAATCAAATATTTTCTATAAATTAATAATTTCTGGCCGAATACAATAGTGAATGTATTCTAAAAAATTGATTATTTTCCAATTCTGAGTATTTTCTATTTGGTTTCACATTTATAATTGAAAATTTATTATAGAAAACCAAATTAAATTAAGATTTGTTATGATTATTTTGGGTTTGTTGAGTAGTTTTTAATTGAATATTATATCATTGCACTTAAATAAAATAAAATTTAATACGTAAAAAAATTTTATATATTAAAATTGAATTCTATTACGTTTTTAACAAAAAAATGGGTTTTCAAAAATAAAAATTTCAAAGTTCGCGCTTAATTTTGCGACACTATTTTTGCGTGTCGCTTA
>JAQIXJ010001716.1:0-19069 GCA_034700185.1 Phthiracarus laevigatus | reverse complement strand
GCGATTAAATTATAGCCAATTGTATCCAATTGTCATACTTTTAACCGCCGAAAACAAGATGGTTGTTAAGGAACTGAAATACTGTCGGGAATCTACAGTATTGAAATACAGCTGTCAAGTATATGGATGTCCGAATTTCGAACCGAACAGAATATCGCGGATGATGACACGTTGTTTCCAGTAATGTCTTCCGCAAGTTTCGCGGCCTCTCGTGAAAATAGCGACAGTGATTTTACTGGAAATTTTAATTTCGTCGATAAAGATTCAAACGCTCGTGAAATGGTTAACGTAACGAGTAAGCCAAGCGTTATAAATACTACTGATAACAGTTTGTCTGAAGCCATGAAATTATCTCTTTCAATGTCCAATGAAGATAAGTTAAAGCCAAAAATCAATAATGTTAATAATACCAGTGTTTATAATAAGGCATATAATGCGGATTATTATAGGCCTACCGATGCCTATAGTCGATTGTCTTTTCACGACATGTACTCATTCCCTGTTGACGCTAGAAATCAATATATTGGCGACAAAAAATTTTTGAACAAAGTACTCGAAATTCAACCTGTTGACCGAATTAATAAACCGTTCAGGTATCAAACTGCGAATCCCAACTATTTCTCGCAACAGCAACATCAACTCGGAAAACCATTGTAGACTAATGGATCAAAACTATGCTCCATTTTCAAGCAAACCAGTTTCGCATGATTTTGATTATACTTATGGCAATAATTTTCCGTTTCTAAACGACTCTTTCGCTATTGATTATAAGAATCGGTACGATTCGGTAATGAAACAACTGTCCCGTCAATGAAATTTGCGGATCCGATTCAACACAGGCAAACACCGCCTCAACTGCCACCACCGCCTCCTATTCTTTTGTCTCCACCGTCTCCTAAAATTTTCAATTACTATCCCGTTTGTGATTTAAGCGCACGTCAAAAGGCGAGATCCTAAATACTTAAAAATTTATGAGTTGAGCATTTTTCATATTAACAGAATTTTTGAACTTAAATTATAACAATCTACACGTGGATTTGTTGTGGTTGGTTGTAATTATAATTCAGGATCCGGATTGCGTTTTTCATATAAGTACATTTAAATGCATAAAACTTGAGTTTTCCGCTTTGCATGCATATATTGAAGATTTCGAAAATAGATGCATATTTAATAATTTTAAGATATAAATTCAAATAATTAGCATTATTTTTATTGCTCAGTTGAGCGTAATTTGATGCAATAAAATCAAAACTAACATAAACTTGGAAACTTTGCATCTTAGATAGAAAATTTGTTAAAGTTGTTTATCTTTATCACAAGAATTTAAAATAAAATGCCTAAAACTAATGAAACTAGTTTTTTTGCCAAAAATACAAGTAAAAGCTTTAAATTCATTAAAATTTTCTTCATTTTGAATGTATATTTGGAATTAAAAGAAGCCATTTACTTTAAAAATTATTAAAATGACATATTTTCCAACTTTAATAAGCTATAATTTAACCTTTAGTAAAATTTTTAACTAGTTTTTAATGCATATAATCGTGCATTTAATAGATATTTTCAGTGCATGCATATTTATTCAGTTTTTACATGCATATTATCCGGATGCTGATTATAATATAATGTATATATGAAATTGCTATTGGATGCGTTAAAGTAAATTTATTTGTAAATTTTAATTATGTTTATTTTAATTTTTTTACCAAAGTTATAATTTTAGAGCTATTTATTTTTTATACAATTTTTAAATGATCATATTATACAGTTTTTTAAGTTAAGGCCAAAAAGCATTATTTTACATCTATTACTGGCCATATGTGAAACATAATAACAACCAAATGTATTTTGTCACACTTTTTATTTTTAGAAAAATTAACGAAATTTTATTTTAGTATCTGTTTTAAGTTTGTTGCAAATAAATATTATTTTTAAAACATTTTCTCGATTTGCATATCCAAGTAAACGATTAAATCGAAGTCGATATGGTTTCAGCCACAATTAAAGTAATGGCGATCTCTTGACATTGCGTTTACTTATAATTTCTATTTTTCTCTTAATGTTTTTACACACTAACTCAATATAAAATTTATCGATACAATAGTAATTTTCGACATAGATTTTCCTAATACTTAAACTTTGTTGGATAAATGATATAACGTGTTCGGTTGTGATCGGATATACTTTATCATGCAGTAAAACGCCAAAAAGACCAATTTTCAAATAATACAAATTTGGCAATCTTGCTAAATGTTCCATAAATTTGATGGCATTTTCTTTGTTTCCAATTAATTTTATGGACATAATATCGATAGACTTTAGTTGCGGCAAAAACAAATGAATATCTTTGAAATTACTTTCATCGATATACTTGTTAACTAATTTCAAATGTTTTAAATGAGAGCAATTTTTTAGTAATTCAATGTTTTCAAAAATATTATATCTTCCACTAATAATTAACGTCTCAAGAAACTTAAATCGATTGCTAATTAACCAAAAATGAGGTACATTTAGCTGATGACTGCCAAATAATTTTAATTTGCTGCATTTCATACCAATCATTGTTAATATTTCATTAGAGAAATTGCTATTATCATGACTTAAATGGCAATATATATACTCTAGGTTTTCAAAATATGCCAAACATTTAATTACAGAAATGTCTACATTGTGGTCAATATAAAAATGGAATGACTTTAATTGATTCTTAAAATATTCAGCAAATTGTTCAAATTTAATATCACGAATAAGATAGTATTTTACTGAAACAATATTATTCAATAATTGTCGTGTTTTATAAGACTGATATGGTTGAATCAATTCATTAAATAATTGGTCAGAATAAAATGAACCATAATTTATTGATTTAAGTTTAGGACTGTATTTGAGTATTATTTTACTAAATTGGTACTGTTTATAATCATGATAATGACAAAATGAAAATGATTCGAGATTTTGCATACAATTTTCGACCATTTGTTGCCAACATTTTTGCGAAACATGTTTCCGAACATCTGTATAACATAATTTTAAACTTCTTAAATATTTACACGAACTGCTTATTACATTAATTGTTTTATCAGTTAAATTAATATAACCATCAATTTTAAGATCATTAATGTTCACACATTTATTCAACACATAGTTTAACTTATGGTTATCGATAACAGAATAAAATTGTTCACATTTATCAATTTGCAATAAATTCAATTTCGATGATTTTTTATTGTATTTAGATTTATTTGTTATTATAATTTTCGTTTGTTTATTAAATATTAAATGATTGAATTGTTTGTTAACGCATTGCAATCGAAAACAATCACTTAATGATAAATAACTTAATATTACTTCACTCAAATCATCACCAAATCTATCAAAACTATCGCACGATATTTGTAAACTTTGAGGCGGTTCTAACTTTTTCCAAAAGCGCAAAAAATTTAATAAAACAAAAGCCATAGATATTTTTAGATGGAAAATAGCACCTTCTAAAATGAACGAAAAAATACTAATCAAAAGACTAATTATAATTGAATTTTTAAAATGTTATTTAAAGACGAATCTGTTTGACTCCAACACTCGTGAAAGAATTAAATATACTGTATGTGCTATTTTTGGGAAATGCCACGATATTTGTTGTTAACTGAAATCAACCAATAATGTTACTCTTAAAGGTTTTGTGTGGTATTGAATTTAGATAAAGCAATGGTCTGGAGATAAGAGGGAAGAAAATAAACTCTATTTTCTCAGAATAAAAGCGTTCAATAATTAAACATATGTCACTTTTGTTTCAATATCCCATTGACCTCAATATAATTGGGTCAATCTATTGCTTGAATTTATTATCGGTTTGGGTGATTCACTCATATTTTTGGTTTTGTTTTTGCCGACAAACTACTAATCAAAAAATCTTTAAGAGAACGTCAACTGATAGATAAAAAGAGAATAAAAAACAAACTAAATAACATATTTGTTTAATCATAATATATTTTAGACATCTTTTCATACACATAACACTTTTGCTAAAATTTTATTTATCATAAATTGAAAACTCGTTGCGCATTTTTAACTTCATTAGATATTGAGCGTTCATTTTTAATAATTAGAATTTTTTAAGAGAAAATAGACCCAAATTTACACATGAAAACATTGAAATATAACATTGTAATAAAATACAACTCTTCATTAATTAAAAATATCAACCGAAAACTTTACCGATTTTTGAACATTTCGTTAACCGATCGAATTTTCAATTTTTCTAACTGATAAGTTCCCCTTCTAGTGATAAAAATCAATTTATATTGCAATTCCTAATTCTCGTAGTAAAATAATCACTGATTTTAATTACAAAATACTGCTTAAACGTTATATATTTACGTCAACTTTTTTGTTTATGCTCGAATTATTAAAGGAATGTAAAATAAATTTAGCATATTCTACCATAGAGTTTAGTCACTTGAGTATAAAGTATAAAAGCATAACAAGTATAAACTCAATTTTTATTAATTTAGAAGCGCACAGTTAATTTAGTTTCAAGACAACAGCAAAATACTGAATAGGAAATATGTTCGGCAATCATTCAACTGAAGTGCCTCAGAGTAAACCTGTCTGACAACACATACTAGTATGAAATAGCAGCTCATGGTTTTTTTGTTTGTTTCGCAAATTTTTTATTGTTTCCATGAAACGTACCATTAAATTTACCATAACCAGCTATGCTCGCACACGTACACACACGTATCCTCTACTATTTGCAAGGTCTCTATCATAATATGTAAATACTGTAAATTCTAAAAATAAAACAACTCTAATACTAGAAAGCGCTTAAAAATGCAATTTCTTATCACGCTTATCGTTATTCAGTGCTAAATTTTAGTTTTAGAGTTTTAATGGAAACGTCTAAACGTTTGTCTGCCGACGGTAAGTGTTGTCAAACGATTTTGTTAAATAGTAGTATTAATAGTTTTAATACAGTGCAGATAATGAAAATAGATGAAAAACAACACATACAAAATATGATAAACGATCAAAAACTTTTGATCAATAATCAAGAATTCAGCGATTTTACGTTTACCGTAAATGGGGAAACTTTTTACGCGCATAAATGTATTTTGGCCGCACGTTCGCCCGTATTTGCGGCAATGTTTCGCAAACAACTTTATAACGCCGTGATCGATGAATGCGATTCGATTACGTTTGAATTGTTTCTGCGTTATATATACACCGGCGATATATCGTCAGTCAAAACATTGGCCGAACAGTTGTTACCGATCGCTGAACGCTTTGAAATCACCAGTTTAAAAACTCTGTGCGAAAGCTTCGTAAATGAAGCCAAACTGGAAAAGATGAGGAATTACAGACTATTGACCAACAGTCGAATTAAGTGTCTGCGATGTCCTAACAATAGACCAACTTTCACCAGCAAACGACGATATGATGGTCACGTGTGGATGCATAACACGTGAATGAGTCCGTATTAAAACAAGTTCGTTTGTTTCAATTAAAAATGATAAGCAAATTCTTATACATTTCGAATTAAACATTAAAAATACATTTAATAATTATTCACTTTAAACAGTGTACAAATTGGTGTTATTGTTAATCCTGAATCAATGGTGAATTTATTTGTCTTGTTTACTGTGTGGCGTCATAAACATTGTCGTCGAAAATATTTTTAAAAATAATAATTAAATGAGTAGCAAAAATCTGTGATAAAAATTAAAAAACAAACAAATAAACAAACAATAAGATAACGGAACGTATATATTACACCCAAATTTCAACTAACGTTAATAATATTACAAATTAAATTACTCTATGGATTAAACATTAAACGTGCCGTGAACTCGCATATGCTTTCGCATAATCGACTTAAATATGAATCGCTTCTCGCAACTGGGAAATTCGCATTTATACGGATACGTGCTATTATGGCGCAATTGATGCGTCTTCAGGTACTCGGAACTGACGAAACTGCGGCCACAGTCGGGAAACGTGCAGTGAAACGGAGTCACGCCCTTATGCTTATTCATATGTTGGTCGTAACGCGATTTATTGGCGAACGTTGAACTACATCCCGGCCACAGACACTTAAACCGTCGTTCGCCGTGCGAGTGTCGGTGATAATTGAGTCTCGCGATGGACACGGCTCGAAACTCGCAACCCGGCCAATCGCAAGGGAATGGTCGTACGCCCAGGTGTTGCCGCTTGTGGAGTATTAGCGGCTGTTTGGTCTTGTATTCGGCGGTACAGTTCTCGAAGTCGCACTTAAATCGTTTCACTTCCGAGTGAGTGAACGTCTGGTGATGGTATAAACCGCTTTGCGCCGAAAACGTTTTATCACAACCCGGCCATAGACACTAAATAAAAGACAATAATCATAAATACGGTATTTACTCTCTAAGAGGGTCTTAAGTAAATTATACCATAAACGGACGATCGCCTAATAAATTATTTAAAATAAAATAAATTAGTTTCTATGGTTAATTGGATTATTTTCCTATAAAACCTGTGTGTATGCGACGGTGTGTTAGATATCTCCCGTAAACCATAGTTTTAAACTGACAGTTAACCCAATCGCAAACGTATCGTTTGGCCACCGAATGCGCCTTCAGATGCGAATTAAGACCTTCGGGCGTCTTGACCGACACATCGCAGTCCGGTTTCGTGCATTTATACTGATTATTCGCAGTACCTCTCGATTTGTTGTGAACTCGCGTCACATGTTTCCTCAGATGCGTCTGACTCTTGCCGCATATCGGACACACCATCGAGTTGTTATTGGTGTGCACGTCGCGCACGTGTTGCGTGATGTCCACCATTCGAATCGCCTTAAAATCGCAGTCAGGAAAGTAACAGTATTCGTATCTCTTTATGCAGAAAAAAAATCAAAAACAGAAATTGTTTTCAATTCTAAGCGTTAATTAAAAGTATAATTACTATTATAATGCTTTACTCACAATCGAAGTTCCAGTATTCGAATCTCTACCGATAATGTCATTACCATTACCGGTACCATGCGTTTGACGGTTATTACGCGATCGATTTCGCTGATTCGACGACACGTTCACGAACTCGATGTCCATCTCTTTGTTGCGCAAATGCGGCAGAATGTTAAACAATTCCATTTCAAGGCTTTTAGTGAACGAATCCACGTCTTTGGACACCGCATCCATTTCCTTCGAGATCGAGTCCAAAGTGATCTCTTTATCGATGTCGCTGTCAGTATACTCGCACTCGTAATCCTCGTCTTCTTCGTCGTCGTCGTCATCGTCCTCTTCATCGTCGTAATCACAATCGACTGATTCATCCTTAATATCCATATCATTGTCGTCCAATGTTTTCAATTCGCAAATCGGTTCACAAATCCGTTCATAATTCTCGATAACCGACACCTTCTTCTCGATCATCGCGTTATTCCACTCGTTTTCCAACGCTTTCAAGTGATTTATCGCATCATCACCACCGCTGGTGTCGATATTATCGGCGGAACCGTTTGGTTGGGCGGACGCGTCGATATACTGAGCGTACAAAAATGTCTTGAATTTGTTGAGAATGTCGAGACACTTGTTAGCGAACGCCAATTCGTTGCTGAGTCGCAGATTTTCTTCGCGCAAATCGTCAAACAAGTCCACCACATTTATCTGTTCAGCGTTACTGGCGGTCGCTGTGGTTGTGGTCGTTGTGATTGTCGTTAATGGTGCTGCTATTGATGGCTCCATTCGTTCGCGATTTTAAATCGTTAATAATGATTTTTGTTACGAGTATATTCCGTTATTTCTCAACCAAATTTGTTCATAATTTATTGTTGTCGTTGATGTTGATGTTGTTGCGAACGAATGAAATCGAGGGGTCGTTTCGCTATTACGTAACTTTGAACTAATTTTTCAAACTTTTTTTTGATGTGAAACGTTTGATGAGAGGTATTTAATTTTTTCGTTGGAAACTTTTTATATTTGGGAATAACTGGCAGCGTTTTGAAGTTAAACTTATGTTATAAAATAGGTTCTTAATTTATAGTTTGTGAAATCTATAATCTAACGAATCGTTAGTTGCAAAATTATCGTTTAGTTGTATATAAACACCAAATTATTAATTAATGAAATTATTAAAAGTATTTAGTTTATTCTATATCAATTTTTTATATTTTTTTAAGTTAGCTTTTTTATAAATTATTTTATTGAGACAAAATTTAAGTTATATGAATAATTTTAATTTATCAGTTGATTGAAATGTTTTAAAAATAGTTTTTAAGTGCAGTAAAATTTAAAAAATTATTTTTATCAATACGGTAATTAAAAATGATTGATTTTTATTGCAACAATTTTGAATTTATTTGATTAATATTTGGTTTCTTTTGTATCAATTTTTCAAAACAAATTAAATTTTCCATATAATATAGATTCAACAATTTTTAAGCTTAAAGCGAAACAAATAAAAAAATTTTTACAAAACCACAAAATTTTACATATAAGTTAGAATTTTAAACAAATAATAAACAAAAAGATTAATTTACAATAATATATATATATATAAATATATGATTTTTTAATTTAAAAAAATGATTGACTATCGGAGAATTTTGTACCAAAATTTATTTAACCATAATAAGGATATACAGGGCCACCACCACCACCAACTGCCGCGAGTTGTTGTTGTTGCTAAAAATATATTAAATTTAATAAAGATTATATTGAATATCTTATTCAGCAAAGCTGTTTAATGTCAGAAAAAATCCCACATCTGGTTGACTATCTTTGTTAACTAACCTGTTGTTGTTGTTGTTGAAGAGCGGCGCCATAGCCTCCGCCATATCCTCCACCTTCAAGTTAAATTAAATAGAAAAATAACAGTATAAATTAAATAAAACAATTATAACAATGCTTAAATATTTAAAATAAAATTATAAATACCTCCTAATGCTAATGCCTGTTGTTGTTGCTGCTGCTGTTGTTGAGCAGCGAGAGCACCGCCGCCACCACCATAGTATCCTGGATAGTATGCTCGGGCCGACACCGCTGTGATAAAAGCCAATGCGAAAATTACTAAAACTTTCATTATTGTAGTTATTGAGATTTTTTTTTGTGGTGGAATTTAACGATTGGTGGTGGCTATGATGTACTAGTTATTTGTCGAGCTGAGTATCTATCTCTTATATAGTCGTATATTTTTTCAAACAGGATACAAATATATTATTAATTCAATACGCAAATTCGATAGAAAAAGTTTTAAAACATATTGGAAGTCTGTATTTTTAATTTAATTTTCAAATTATACTTATATTTCGACTATTCGTGATTTAAACACTTTGTACGAACGCATATTTAATTAATGATTGAATTTAATGCAATGTAATACCGATTTAAAATACCTGTTTTGAAGGAAATAATGTCACAATCAATTTTGTTAATTTTTTAGCTCACATTTTAACTCAAAAAAAGTAGATCTTATGTTTTTACAATGTCTGTCTGCCTGCCTGTCTATCTATCCGCCTGTTAACAGCCGTTCATCATTAATCCAATTTGAATTTTTTTATAAAATCTTTGATTGTTCTCTTACGCTCAATACTGTTGGAAAAAACTTTAATAAAAAGAAAACATGTTGTTTAAACAAAATATATGCTCTGCTTTTGTCATCACGGGTCTTCGATAATTGAAGTATATATTACTATAATACTCTTTTATAATGCAAATTTTAAATTCATTTTGCTAGTTTAGCAACGTTCCAAACTTGCCGAACACGTATATGCTGAATGGAGAATTGTTGGTTTTTTTTATTTTGTTTAATATGTTAGGCTAAAATTAAATACGGCAAAAATCCATAAAAAATTTAGGATATTTAAATGAATACTAAGTGTCTAAAATCGATACTTATAATTTTAACTTTACGCATTAATATCATATATTATTGAAACAATTCCAGTTTCTATTGGATCATAAAGTCAAATGCCTTGAGAACTTGAATGGCTGTTACTGTAACAATAACCTAGTTTATCATCCGGTTATTTAAGATGTTAGTAATATCTAAATGATAAAAGTTTATCTAACATAGTATTTTAATATCTGATGGGGGTGTAGCTCAGATGGTAGAGCGCTCGCTTAGCATGCGAGAGGTACGGAGATCGATACTCCGCACCTCCACATTTTTGCTAAATTATAATTTAAATTACATTATAAGATACGATATGTTAACTTTAACGATAAGTTGTTTTTCGAGTTTCAAGCTTTAACTTTTCGAATAGAAACTTTTGATTCAATTTTTAAAAAAAATATTTTTGTTAATAAGAAGAACATCATTCAAAAATTCTTTATTAGTTAAATATAATTTTATGGTTTTAACTTTTTTGGTTTTTATTTTATACGTATAATTATGTTAATTTCAAAATAAAAACAAAGTTTGAACCCAATTAATAAACTAAATGCTATTATTACGTATCAATAGAATCAATAGCTTTACACGAAACTTTGTATATTATATTATCTTATTATTAAATAGAGAATTTATTAAACGTTATAATAAATGCTCTAAAAAAGAAGAAAAACTATAAATATCAAAATACTGTAATATGCAAAGTGGAAAACTGATAAATAGTTTAATTTGTTAATTCATAGATGTCATAATTTTAATTATAGAATGTTTTTTTATAGCTTGCTAGTGTACAAATTAACTTAGCTAACTTAAGTATTATTTCTCAACGGGTATAATCTAATAATGAAGATAAAAGCTCTTTCTTAGACTTTAATTTTTTTCACTCGTTTCTAATTTAGTCAAACCTATAATGCATCGTAACATAATCCAGCCATTAATAATTTTCTGTTTATTCATAGTCAACCTTTAGAGCGTTAACAGATTACACCATTTATACGGCAAAAGTTCCAGCACGCCTTTGTTACAAAAAAAAGAAAGCCAAGGCGTGGAATTGTTTTATCGTTTTCTTAGAAAAAACCCTATTATGTAAATAAAGAAATTATAGATATAAAAGTTTATATAATACACATTTACTTTGATAAAAGCTAATAGATTTATTTATTATTTATGTGCATAATATTAGTCAAGATACGTGCTTGGATATCCTTTTTCCGGACTCTATTTCGCTCATTAATTATTTAAAAGTCTATAACATTATATTTTATATACTGTTAGACTAACTCATAAAGTAAAATAAACAATAAAATGACTGGCTGTCTAGATTAAGGTGAGGCAACTTATAAATACATTGCCCGTCTTATTGAATTAAATGCTGTGTGCAGTGGTGTATGCATTTAAACTCTAAGAAGTTACAGAACAATTCCTGGCAAATTTAATTTAGCCAATTCCGTGGGCGATTCGCTATGTCGAAATTTGTTTTATTATTTTTTGTCGAAAACCTTGTAAAACTAAAATTTTATGCAACTTATCGTTTACAAGTTTATATGTACTTCATAATATTATATATAACGTATAATACTATATTCCATATATATATTTAAAGAAACCTTGTAGCAAAGTAAAAACTTTTCGATTGGATTTTGAAAAATATAAACCGATAGATACGGATAAGTTATCGCACAAATTCAATTTTACAGTCAGGATTTAGTGTCGAAATATTTGGATTATACGCTTGTTTTTTGGCGATTTAAGTCTAAATGGTACACAACCTACACATACACACGCATTTCTTTGGTAAGGTTTCACAACTTTTTATAACATTATTAAATACCGATCCATTAAAAGTTTATATTCTGCGGGCGTATTAAGTGAATCAAACGTACATTTAAATCCATAAGCTTGTAATCGAAGAGTATAAGTGAGTTAAACAGAAAGAGAGGTTAATGACATCGAATTACAAATTACAACATTTCAACTTACGATTCTAAATACAGTACATTTTGTTCTAATATAAACATATACACTGCATAGCGACTTAAAACATCTGTCAAATTCAGAATAGAGAGCTCGATTAAGACTCAGGTGTTTGTCACAAGTGATTGCTGGATATTAAAGCCTTTGGTATATACAACGTGTGTGTGTGTGTGAGTCGTATATTTTTTTGAGGATAAACCTTTTGAATCTAACTAAAAAATAAATCAAAAAAGTGTTTTCATTTAAGATTTTATAACCCATTTAATTATCTGGAATCAGTAGGGATAAATTAATCATTTTTAAGCAAAGATAAAAATATTTATTAAACAATTTTCAAACAAACTAAATTCTACGGATTTATCACCGAATTTATATATTGCCTAATATTCGCGTTTATATTTTTAGCGTGTCATTAAACTTTAGGGAAGATGGGAAGATGTAATAGATATTCAGACCCTAATAATTAATGAAATAACTTCATTTTCTTACGCATTTAATTAAAATTGAGAAATTCAGTTCATTTGGTAAATTTTTTGTTTTGCTCTCTATTTATTCTTCAGTTTTCTGTTTGCGGAACAAAAAGACAAATATTTTCATTAATCAAACATATTTAGACGCGCTTTTCTTCTTCTTAACATTTTTATTATTATTCAAACTAGATTTTAATATAATCAAAATTCATTTACTTCTTATTAATTAAGAAGTTTTCTTATAGCTTCGACTGCCTTGACATAACAAGTGTGTTTACAAAAAAAAATAATAAAAGCAGAAAATCCATAACAAGCCGCCTAATAATCATTTACCTATACATACGCGCATAGCATCCTCTTAATGGTTTAGATAACAACACTTGACTTTTTCTGTTCTTATTCTCCGAATAAAAGTTTGACTTTTTGCAAACAATAAATAAATAGAAGAAAAGTTTACGATCTCTCGAAGAAGTTATACGCGAAAATTCTCACAATTGGAATTCTGGGCTAACATTTCGTTTGGTTAAATGTTGTTGACTTGTTGTTAGTATTTTATGGTCCAGAAAAAAACATTAATATAAATCCATACAACAACATATTGATTTATTACAAAAAATATAACTCACTAGTAAATTACAATAAATTTGATTTACAAAACTGTATATAAGCCTATATAGAGAGAAATAATGAAAAGGAGGGTTATAGTCAAGATTAAAGCATAGGATTTAAGGCAGTATAAAAAAACTTTAGCAAAAAAAAGTTAGACAAATAACAGACAGATATTGATATAATTCATATAATTATACGGTAATTATAAATAGAGTCTTCATTCATAACATCATTGCGTACATAAATTTTAGCCCAAAGGGGCAAACGTTATGCAATCACTTTACTCCTTCAGATGTTTTTTCCTCCGTATAATGACTGTGTAGTAGTATTGAACGTGCTTTTCTCGCATTTATAAATGTAAGGTTTATTACGTTAGGATAGCGCAGTATCGCACAGCATCGCATCAATACAAACATGACAATCAAACCTTTTCTTATTACTTGCCGTATTCTTAGCATATGCCGTATACATTTCGTATATGTTTCGTAACTACAAAAAAATGGTAGTAGAAGTAAAAGAAAACCAACAAAAAAATGAGTAAGAGATATGCACAGAGCGAGAGCAACAAAAAAAGAGAGCGAAGAGAAGAAGAGCAACACTGAAGCAAACTTCTTTGGCCAAACAAAAAACACTGGAACTGTTTTTGGGGGAAAACGCACACACAGTTACACTAAAATATGCTGTCATTATGATTTTGCCTAGAGTTTAATCGCCTATCCATCCCCAGTGTCATTCATTCGTTCGTTCGTTTATTTTTTTCCGTGCGCTGCTTTCATCTTTTCATACCAGTGTCGTGCTAACAGTCTTCTTAAAGTGGTTGGTTTCGTGCTTGATATTCGCGTCACGAAACTGTACGGAATCGGAAAATTTGTTCTCATTGCGGCCGCATTTCGTTATAAACCGATATAATCTCTGCGCTCCCTTACGAAAACTTTCGTTCAGCCAACAGTATATAAACGGATTATAGCAGACAGAAGACATCGCAAACCAGTGACACTGTATTAACGAGAAAATAATAACAGATAGTTTTTATTTTTGCTATTTGGTTTTAATACACATTTTCGTGCGCTATTATATAACAAAACGTTTTAAGTTACTTCCAAAAGACTCATTTTCTCTGCGATAAAATAGGCTTTTTTTTGTTTGTTCTGTTACCGAAAATAAATAAAATTGACACAAGAGTCAGTGTTTAAGAGTTAAGCTCAGAATTTTTTTTAAGAAGAAGCCGATTCTCGAGATGCACACTGAGCTTAAGCACTTAGTGCGGCAGATCTTAAGATACTTCTAACATGAGACAGGTCTATATAGCGTTAGTGGAAGTTTGTTTTATATTTTTTTCATCGATTGCTCCCACAGGACGTTTTATTTAATTATGGCGTACAGAAAGAAACATTATTATTTATAATACTGGCGAAAGGCAGTATTTATCTTAATATTATTCGAGATGCTATTATTGATATGCTTACTATCTTCGTTATTTGAGCATATTGTCTACTACGCTACACAGCGTTTTATTAAATGCGAATTATTTAATAGTGGTAAAAGAGTAGGTTAGAATTTAATTTATTAAAATGTGTTTGATGAAAAGCATATTTTTTTAAGATAAATTTTTTAAAATAAGTCTACAGCAGTCTTAAAACAGTTAATAAAAGATTAACTTTGATTAACTTGCAACCAATTTATTTTATCGAAGTTATTCCCTATAGACTAGGAAAAATGGTTAGACGAAACTTTCAAAGCATTTGGAATCACAATCTTTAAATACTAGATTTTTTATTTCAAGTAATAATTAATTTTAAGTTTTTTTGCGCTAAAATAAATTTAATCAGGTTTGATCATATTAACTCTTACAGAGTCTTCGTTGCTCACGTACCTAAAAATTTTAACATTTTAATATCATAATTTCTATTTTAATATTTAAATTTGTTAGACTTATATTTTTTGAGATATCACATAAAAGTTTCAAATACTGTAATTAAATTTTTTGTTCTTATGGATTTTACATAGCTTTAACTTAAGATTAATTTTCAGTATATGCACCTTATATTGACTGTACGGTACATATGAGCCAATTCAATCGACATCTTGAGCTCACCTTATGTCGCATTAAGATTTTACATAAATTTTCTATAATTTATGAGATTTTGTATGAACTTTAACTATAGATTATGAAAAGTTTAGAAACTAGATATACACATAGCTTTCCCTTTCATAAATAAAACCACTTACGAGTTAGGAAAATATTTCAAGGAAATGTGAAAGTTTTATATTTAAATTAGATTCATAAACGCATTTTCTGTATTATAATTAAGATACATTTTTATTCATACAGTATACCGAAATTTATTTTCTTCTAAAATCTGGAAAATTATTTTGTTTTTTGTTTTTACACAGTATGGATACTCAGTAGTCTATTCTAAAATATACAATGTCTACTGTAGAGTCTCGAGTATAATAGGCAACCAACGTTTGAAGATTTTTGATACGTTCGTTTCTCACGTTTATTATGCGTGAACTCATATCCCAGGTTTTATGTTGCCTTTGTTTTTTATTCTGTGCATTACAAAACTTTGGGGAAAAAACTATATATTGTAAAGAACTTGTCGCTGTCTGATCACAAGTCTGAACAAGTTTTGTATACTGTAATGGCCACTTTTGTGGGCAAATATATTGCCTTCAAATTTTATATTTATATTGACTTAACTCAGTTAATGAAATTATTTTTAAAAATTATCAAATATCTCATAAAAAGTCTAATTTAAGTTAAAATTAAACTTATAATTTCGATTCTAACTTCAATACTAATATTTTTGTATTTCTATATTATTCTTATTCTATTCTTTCAATCATTTTTGGGTGTATTTCTATTTTATTCCTACTCTCGTACCGAAAATAGTATAAAACACTACTGTAGTAGGAACGCGATGAAAATAAGCTAATGACAAAAATTTAAAACCTAATTAACAATTACTGTAATCAATTAATCTGTTTGCAATGTACCCTATGTTTTAATTAGATGAAATACATTATTATTTCCTAATGGATTAGCGCTAGAAATACAAAAAATTCTGTTAGCATAAGTAAAAAACATTAATTACATATAAAATTGTTAATTGTCATTAATAAGATTGTTAATTCAGATTAAATGATTAAGGGTTAACGAACTGTACCGGAGATAAATCTATCTAATTGTTGCTAAAAATAAATTTCATAATCACATATTAAGTACATCTCGTAATATATCATATTATTTTAACAAAGCTAATCCTAACGACAGAACGTCTTCTAATCTTTACAATAGTTACTGAGCAAAATTTACATTTAAATTGCATTAATTTATTTATTTCCATGCAGATATAGCTAAATTAAGCTAATTTAATTTCACGTCAATATTATTAAAACTTTATTACAATAATTAAATCTAATTAGATTTTATTTATTACGACTTGTACATTCGTAATGTTCTAATGTCATTGAGAAGTTTATTTTGAAAAACGTTCAATATAGGTATACAAAAAATAATGACATGAAGACATCCAATTAAAGAAAAATACTTGTAACCTAGTGATTGAACGTCGGCATAGTGAGTATATCTTTAATCGGTAATAGTAAAATTAATGAAACAAAATAAATTTTACTGTAAATTGAATGGAAAATAATTTTTAATATATAGATTCCACTGTATACAAATATGTATCCGGTAATGATTGATTAGGATAACAATCATTCTCAAATAGTACTTTAAACGTTTCTTTTAATTGATTTTAAAACATAAAAATGGGAACCTAATTAAGAATCAAATGAACCTTCAACTGGGAATTACTTAAAAAGCAGTTTTCTATCACAATTCGTTTCCGACACAATGAGAATAAATTTTTATGTTTAAAATTATGCGAAGCTAATTTTATGTTTAACTAGCATTGCTGGCGGGTATACTATATTTACATAATAAAGTTATAAACTTTGTGCAAAATTACAAATTATCGCACTACGTATTTCCATTTTTGATTTATAAATAAATGCAAACAAATAGGCTCATTAATATTATTTTGATTGAAACAAAACTCTAACAACAAATAAATTTAAAACTTAATGAATTATTTACATTATTAATATTTTAAGTTCAAAACGCAAAACTACCAAAGTAAAAATTATAATAGCGCAATACTGTATCTATTCATCGGATAAAAGTTACGTGTAAGCCAATTCTTCACTAGAAAAGTTAAAAAAGTTCACAAAGCAATTTATAATACAACATTACTAACAATATCATAGCTGGTTGCCATTGTTTATGGAAGATAATTGTTCAAAATTATTTGAATGGGACACAGTTGCGCTCAAAAAAAAGAGTTTCGAAAATAATTCCTAACAATGAAGTCAGTCTTTTGCTCAGAATTAAAATACAATAGCGATGAATAATTTTTCTCGTTTTAACTAACGACTGAGAGCCTGGATTTCTGCGAATACCTAAAATAAATTTGCTGTGCAATTAAACTATCTTTTTTTAATTTAATTTGCGACAAATGTTTGCGCAACAAAAAATTTAATTAAAACTATTATAAAACATTTTTAAGCGCACAAAGTTATTAAATTAATTAGATAACTAAATTGATTTTCAATTTAGAACTTTTAAATTGAAATTAGGGATACCATTAATGCATAAATATACTGTAAAACTCTCTGATTTTATTACACACAAATCAAAGAGAACTAGTATTCGTTTTCGGACCACTTATCTAATTTCCTCTAACAATGCGTGGTTACATTATATTCATCAATCAGTCTCCAGATTAACCGATTATTTCCGAGTTACGACAAAGCTTCACAAGTTATTAAAATTGTACAGATAGGGATAAACTTTGTCAACAATTAAATTGTTTTCGTGCCTTAATCAGTGCGTATCATACGGTTTTAGTGAAAATGTGTCCGTTAATTGAATGCTAATAAAAATTTTATGCGTTTAATTAAGTATACATTAATATTTACACGTTCTTTCGTAGTCAAAAGCGAAAACTTCTCTATTATGCGTACTGTTTCGGCATAAAAAATAAAAATTTTCAAGTGCGCACAAAGAAGAGAATATATATTCAAATGCTAATTTCATTACACTGCGATGAAAAATGCTTGTCTGTGTTAGTATTTATTTATGAAAATCGCTTCTAAAAATTCGAAAATAATTAAGTTAAGTATTAATAAACTCGTTCTCCTATTTATCGAAATCCGTATTTGCATTTAAACTTTTCTGCCATGACTTCTCTAAAATCCCCGTTTACTGAAAGTACAGTTATAGAATTTCCTTATTATTAATTTCATTAGAAAAGAATATATATGTCACGTTAAACCGTAAGAATAAAGAGCAAGTCTAAGAAGAAAAATGATCGTAACTGACAGCTAGTATCGTATGGTGTGTGTGTGTGTGTGTGTTTGTGGAAAATAAACTTCAATAAGATATAATACAGAATTCGGGCGGTAATAGATTACTATCACTTTTGTAAATTAGTTTCACTAAATCCTGAAACTGGCTAAAGAATGTGAAGAAGAAAATAAAATAGTATTTCAGGTCAATATTGAAACAGTGTGCGACCAATAACACGCAGCTAACAAATCAATCCTAACCTTTCAATTATATATATACCGATCAAAGCAAAGCGGTTCAAACATTTAAACGGATGGGATTCTCTCTCTCTCTCTCAACAATTTTATTTAATCCATTCTCACTTGAGTTAAACAAAATAGAAAGAGAGGAGAGAGAGAGAGAGAGAGAGAGAGAGAGAGAGAGAGAGAGAGAGGAAATACAATGAAAAAATGTCTCCAGTAATCACAAAAGATATCAGAGAAGAAAAATAATATTAACTTCACGATCGTATTAGAAAGCTTTAGGCTTACCTTCTATTTTGTCATTAGTCTAGATTTTTTAGTGAGTCCTTTTTATCGTGTATCAAATTTAGTTAACTATAGATTTGAACTAAACATATTGAGACAACACTTTCTTTTTTGTTACCCATTTTCAAGTAAACGAGAATGAAAAGGGAAAAACATTTATCATCGGTGACAACAGTGCAAAAATTTAACAATAAAAAAGAATATCTATAAGGAATGAAATAAAAACATACTGTTATGAAGAGATAAAAGTTGTTTTGGATGAGTTTAAA
>JAQIXJ010001715.1:0-19071 GCA_034700185.1 Phthiracarus laevigatus | reverse complement strand
ACAATTAGGCGCGTGTCATAACGTGTTTTAGTATAATTAGTAAGACGCGTGACACCAAAATATACTCATATTTGCACCGATATTAACCATTTTTGACCCAATTTAAGCCCTGTTTTGCCCCTATTTAAGCCAATTTGGCACATTTTGACTCAGTTTTGGCCCAATTTTGTTCAATTTTGCCTGATTTTTGTGATATAAAAAAAGTCTACAGAGTTACAGACAGACATTGCAAATCCAATAGCTGACTTTTTCAAAGTGAGCTAAAACCTGTTTGTAAAAAATACTTGTTTTAACACCAACCAATTGTTACCATAATTTGTTTTAGTTAAATTGAACATTGGATTGTTGATGTTTATAGACTTTTATAGTTTTTATGGCAATTGAAAATTGCCCCTATATGATTGATATGCCTGTGTGTGTGTCTGTCCCATGTCCCTATTACTCTCCAAAATTCAAAGATTATTATTGCATTTTTATGACTTATTTTATAAACCATCTCATATTCATTATGCCATCATATGTGTGTTCCACTCTTGTTTATAATTATCATCTAAAATAAAAGCAATAACATTTTCGTATCATATAATTTTGTTCATAAGTCATCTGTGGGATACATTTACTAATGGTTTAGTTGATTTTTGTAGTCTATAAATTTAAAATTTGTGTAGGAGTTAACGCTAGGTTTGAATGGTAAATTTTTTATTTTTGTATTTCAAACATTAAAAACATTTCTGTACAATAAAACGAGTTACCCGACAAATACAGTTATATTATTTGATAATAACCGAAATTTTAAGTATTCTAACTTATCAAAAAAATATTTATAAATTATGAGGCTTATTATATCTATCGCAGAAATTTATTCAAAATTTTTATCGAAACTTCTACAAATAACATTGAATAAGATTACAAATAATTATGTATAACGAAAACTTTCTGCCATTAAAATGATTTTTTTAATGCAATTCTCTTTGCTATAAATAAACTGAATTCAAGAACAGTCAAAACAACGTAACTTAAAATAGATAAGAATACTTGAACGAAAATAATTATACATTTTAAAGCAAAACTGGAACTTTATGTATGGAAAAAACCTATTAAATTTTTACAACAAAAATATTTTATGCTAATAGTTATTGTTTTGAAATTGCAATTTCAGTGCATTATGTTATTCTGATTACATATCACTAGAAATAGCATCACATTTATCCACAAATTGGATTTGTTTTTAGTCGTTTTCGCTTATCAATGCATTCCCAGGAGTTGTTTCCTTTTATAATGTTAGATAATAATGATATATTGAGAATCTAAACTATAGTTCATAAAACTTAATGGAAAAATTTTAAATTATAATGACTATAATTTCGGAACAAGAAATTAAAATCGTTCGATAGTTAACCGCACTCAGAAATATCATTGGCTCCTCGTGTTTGTAATCTGAATGGCATTATAAAAAAGTAAATGTCATTTAAAAAAGTCATCATATGACAGATTAGATTCAGTTAATTCCCTGTGTTTACTCTATTATGCTTATTATGGTTTCGTTAAACTTTCGTTAGAAGTCGTTTCTCTTTAACGTCAATTCAAAGCTCATTTAATAAACTATAAGATAAATGGGAAACTAAAGCTCTTTTATTCAAATTACGAAGTAATCACCGATCAGGTACACTAAACTTTCGGTAAATACGCTTCAATTTTTTTGTTTTGGAATCAATGACTTAAAATGAAAAGCCAAAACACTGTTCTAGTATAAAGTATATAATTACTAAGGCGTTGAAAAACGTTTAATAAAAAGACGTTAGATAAATCGTTTGAAAAGATTTTTAATTTTAATTTTGATTTTTAATAAATAACCAATCATGTAATACTTTATGTTATCTTTACTTGTTCTTCTATTGTCTTTAAATATTGCAGTATATCTCAAAAAAGATTCTTTCCACTTCGGCGGAAACTAAGGGACAAAATTTGTTTTTAACTTGAAATTATAACATTTTAATAAATTCGTTAATTAAGGATTTTCAACGCCCTAATAATTACTCAAAATTTTTATTTTACTTTTATTTTATTTTTATTAACTTCATCGCGTTTATAAAGAGTCAGGTTATAATGATAGGTTCGAAACACTAGCTTTTTGTGTGCGCATTTTCGCAGTGAGTTATAACTCGAAAAGTCATGCGAAAGTTATGTCAAAAACCTTTTATTACAAAACGTTAATCTCATGTTATTATTTGAAAAAAATTTATAGCCTGTTATCTAATATTTTTGATATCGTAAACCCAACGTTATTATGCCTTTTAACCTAAATAGGAAACGCATTTCGGTTTCATATGGTTGCTATAATCACTAGTACGCATTTGCCACTCAATATTTAAGCCAAGGTAAAACAACGGAACAACACGAAAATAAACATCCTTTAACAGGGGATCACATTTTATTATTGTTTTATTATTATTTTCATTACCAGATTTAAAGCACACACTTAAACAAGAGCGAGCGTTTAAAGCGAAAGCCTATTGTATTTGGCGTAATAAAATGTTTATTTTGCAAAAATAAATAACCCTCATTGTCAATAATTTAATGCATTTAAAGGTGAAATTTTACTATTGAAAATATAGTTAACAGTTTTTCTCATATTTTTCTTATCCATCGCAAACGAAAATGTTTCATTAAAGTTATTTCCGAGCTATGATTTGCAGTTTATCCAATCATTAAGCTACCATTTGACAATTACGAAAGGGTATATGTAAGCGTATATATGGCGATGGAAACATATGTTTCTAAGGTTATAAAAGTTTGCATTATACGGATGTATTGAAAAACATTATGTTATGACATGCTTTATAGTTTTCATAGCTTTTAATGAAAAATATTAAGTTCAAATTACATAATGGTGTGTGCATAGTTAAAACACAATTTTTATTTAGCATTAATACTACTTTTTTAGCTGTTACTTAAATACACATTTCTTTGCGTTCAAGGATTTACTGAGTATTTTTTGTGTGTTTAACGATAATTTTAATTAATAAATTTGATTATACGAAATTTCAAATATTTTTCTGTATATCCTTTGAACAATTAGAAAAGAAAATGACAACAATTAAAAGTTTTATTGGTCGGCAGTCACATGTACACTCTAATTCATTACTCTGCGGGACAATTGTTTTTTTTCGCATACAAAATAATTTTAGAAATAATTGCTAACACACATATATATTTAACTATTTAGTGGAACTAATTTCAATGTTAAATATTTTCGATCTCAGACTAGAAGGTAACATTTTATAAACCAACTGATATTTTTAGTTATTTAGTTAATTCAAGTATGGCAAAATTTTAAAATTAGAAAACATAAACCCCTTCTCCAAAAAAACGATTTTTTATATTTTACTTCACTTATTTCTTAAGATCCAACGTTACCCTTACGATGCTAAGTATGTAATAAATATTAGTCATAATCTGTTCTTATCGGACCAAAATAACACTTTTAACACTCTATAATGTGTGTTACTATTTCATAACAATTAATGCACAAAACGAATTAATCTATGAGCTAACGTTAATCTTTTACGTCTGCGATCTTTGTATTTGAATAATTCAAACAGTTTTTTGTTTGAGGAATGATTAATCGTAATAAAAAACATAGAGTTAACACTCATGAATCGGTTGCCAATTATATCACAAGTTTTCGCATCACGCGTTTATCACATTTGACTTTTTCCTTATGTATAAAATATGAAAATGATTTTAAAGAAAAGTGGTTATTAATTTTAAGGCATTAGAAACTTCTATGCCCTTGAGGCATAAAAAATGAAGGCCAATGTTATTTAACCATTGTCTTATGACTTCTTATGACTCAATCAAGGGTTTTCAAAGCGATATTACAGTTAAGCATTCGTTTCAATATTTAGCTCATTTTGTCCTTGATTACCGCCATAAAAGCAGTAGATTAGCAATCTAATTTGAAATTTTTGCTTTTTATGAAAAATCATGTATTAGGGTTATGTATACAGTATATATTAAATTTTATTTTAAATGCCTGATTTTTCGGGCGCTGAACTGGGGTTTCGGGTTTCGACAACACTTTTTTACATTTCATGTGACGCACACAAGAACGCTCGACATAAACCCTCTCGAAAGTAACTTATAAAACGATAACTTTATATTGTAATCCCATTTATCAAATGATCGTTTGTTTTTTATCAATCGGCGAATGCACTCTTCATTAATGCACGCAATGCTTACGCTTCAACTTAAAAAACTTTGCGGGAATTAATTGTGACATTTAAGGGTTGCTAAAAAATGTGTTTTTGAAATCGTAAAATGTTAAACTTTTTATTTTGTTACTGTATTAACAAAATGTATTAAAACATGGTCAAAATTTTTTGAATAAAATTTGTATACATTTATACATTCAAATTTATATTCATTATTTTTAAACATTTTTGTATACAAATACCAGTAATTACTTATAATAATATTGTTTTTATGGTTCGTCTGAATTTTTACAATTATTTTTCCACAATAAAAACGTCTACGATTTAATATTCCGGATTAATAGTTTTATTTACTGACGTAAGAACAAAACTTCGTTATCTTTATTGGCGAAATTTAACTCAGTAAACAAACATATTATATGTATTATTGTCGTATTAATGCGAGTAAAAATTAATTTCAGGAATTACTTAAGTACCTTAAAAATATAAATTCTGCTAATTTGCGATTACATTTAAAATAATACGAGGATAGTTTCAAAAGCACAGGGGTTCTCTTTTTCTTTTTTTTAAAGGCGAGCTTATGCTTTTGACACTGTCCGTCCGTCTATTTGTGTGTCCCGCGCTAGCTCGCCCATTGCACTAGCATGTATTTTATATAAGTTTATTTTGACATGTTAGAAAACTGTAGAATAAATTTATTATAGTATTATTTGAACTTATTAGCTTAGATTAAACTATAAAAAAGTGAGCTCTCTATGAATGTATCGGTCTTGTTTTTGGTTCTTTTTTTGTATCTTTAAGTTATTGATGGATGATCCATAAATCACTTTTTACATGTTTTTAAGTGTCCTGAGGGAAAACTTTTCATGTTCTTATTTACCAACTTATACACTGTATTATCTATGTAAACTTACGCTACATCTATACAGATAATTTGATTAAAAAATAAATTTGATTAAGTTTCCTGTAAAACTTATGCACTTTAACACAATTTTCGGTGAATATTTGTATTGTCTGTTAATATATATATTTTGCATTAAACTAATCTCATTCTCGTTCAAAGTTCTAAACGTGTTAAAAATATGCTCATTTACTTTTACTATCTTAAAACTGCGTATACATAGGCTTAATTAACAAAAATATTTACTAAAAACACTAATTATACACATGTAGATGAAATAAAAAATCAAAGTCGTTTTGAATTTTACATAATACTGTACTGTTTGCAACTAAATTTCGTTAAGTTATAACTATATATGTAAAATACATTCCGAAAGATAATTCTTTTACTCTCTATATAAGTTTTAAATGATCACCAGGAATCGGATTTTTATGGTGTCTTAGGGTATAAATTATGGTATGGTATTATGGTGTCTTCAAAGGCAAATTATGGTGTCGATTATGGTGTTTGTTTTAGCATTTATTCAAAAACCAAAAGAAACAAACATTAGATTAAAAGAGTGATAATCAATAATGCATACAATATTAATTTAGTTTATTTGAATTAAAACGAATTACTGCATATTTTTTAAAGTTTCAATACTCATATCAGGTTTATCTGTTAAAATACTCTTAAGAATTGATAATAAACGTTCGAAGTCTACAAAAACTAGCGGTGCAAACTTGGTTTTACATATAAAATCAAATTCTTTTCTTCAGAAACAAAACTTAATTATGGTAAATTGTGGTAAATTATGGTATACCATAATAATCCGATTCCTGCTAATAAGTTATTTAAGAAATACATTAATATTTAAACTTAAGTTTTCTAAAATGTCAAAATTAACGAATATAAAATACGTGCTAAATTCCATGGTTGAGCTAGTAATGACACCGGGACGGACAGACAGAAGGACAGACATTGTCAAATCCATAAGATCGCTCTCTTTTCAAGAAAGTGAGCTAAAAAATGGGCTATCTTTTATATACTTTTACCAAATGTTAAAATGTGAGATAATAGGTTGAACTTTAAAATGTTAAACAAAAAATTAGATTACGTTTAGGCTATTAATATTAAAGTTACTTCACTTATTTCCCATAATCTAGTTTTTAAACAAATACAGTATATTGAAATAAACACAAATGTTAAACAAATAAGTTATAAATTATATAGCAATTAATTGAAATGAAGGGCAATTTTATTTCTATATTTCAAGAAATCTTATGGTTAACTAATTTAGAAACTTATTAAATGAAATTCTCATAATTCTTGCAGCATAAATAAAACTGTTATCATTTACTTTTGAATTGAAATCCATATACCGTAATATTAACAGCGAAAATCGTATTTATAAAGGAAAATCTATTTGTAATGCTATTACAACAAAAGCAGCATTCAATAAAACGCAATAATGTTCACAATGTTGTCTTAATTACGGTTAGAAATACCGGTGCGTCTGTTTCCTCGCTACACTAATTGTAACCATTTTTTATACTAAAGGGAAGTGTATTGTCATTAGCTATGATTGCGTTTCACTAACTAGTAAACAGCTGCATATACTTTGATTGTATCAGTTTCCTCATGATTTGTTCATACTTGACCACAAGTGAACCTTACTCGCATAAACATCAATACTATTTAACGTTTTATTATATAATCACGCGTGCAATCTAGTATGCGCTATGCGCTACTAGTAATAACTTTTAAAGCAAATTCATTTTCGTTTTTATAAAACTTTTTATCTTTATTGATATTATTCACAAAAATATATAATATATATATATCTCTACATTTATTATAAAAATACGATTCAAATACAAATATTTAAAACGAAGAACAATAAAAATGTTATCTGTTTATACAATAAAATAAAATGATAAATATATTTAAAAAATAAGTGGAAAGCAAAAAAAAGTGCGGTAATATAAATCATTTATGACCTTCGAGATAATAACACCTCATATGATAGAAATTGAAGTTACATCATAACAAGGCTCCAACATTTATAATACCATAATGAAACTGATTATTCCCAATAGTAATAGTCATATATGTTTTTTTAAAGAAATATAATAATAAATAAGTTTACGATACTAAAGAATACAAGCCATAATAAGACAATAAGTGCATAATTTCATAAATAATACAATTAATTTTGAGATTAAAAGATATTTAATAATTACGACTAACAAATATAATAATTATGCCTCAAAAATATTAGTGTTAAGAAATGCTAAATATTTAAGTGATAACAGTTTAGTGCCTCACATGAGAGCGACTAAACGCAAAAATGTTGTAAAAATTATATTTGAATATAATCGCGAAAATGTTCACAGAACATACTTTAAGATATATCATAGATATATGGTACCAATATTCGCCTTAACTAATCGCTGCGTATAATCAAAGCCGAGCACAAGTATTCCAGAAAAAAATCATAAAATTTTTTAATGGATCATAGCTCAAAGGCATTGAACACACCGACTGTTTAGCAAAATTTTTTGTGTTAAACTCATTTTGACAACTTATATGAGGAATGTGCGAGAAGAGACAAAATATAGCGCTCAGCGTTTTATATTAGTTCTTTAAATTACTTTTAATGAGTAATGTGTGACGTGATAATTAATGAGACGGGAATAATACCTTCCACGTCGCGCAACGTTTCTGAAAGCCTGTTTCGATAACTAAAGACCAGTTTACAGCTAATCACAAACGACGCTATCATCGAATTCGATATCGAACACAGACCTGCTGTGGTGTACCGAATTCGGGCCAAAATCTCATTTTTGCTTTTTTGTTTTGTATTGTACTTAAAGACAATACGGATGACAAAATTGATAGACAAGACGCTGAGATCGCTCGGTTTTCTTCATAATTCCTTTTTTATAATATTGTCGTATAGAGCGGCTTAACTTATCGTAGTTCATTGCGGGCCTGTTTTTTCGTTTGCCCCAAAGACGTGCCACTCGTACTGAATCTTCGATTTTGAAAATTCCTTTAGTCCTATCCAACCAACGAATACAACTTCCATAGAGTTGGGGCTGAGATAGCAGTTCTTTGAGAAACTGCCACAAATGAATGTGCGAACCAGAACCGCTTCGACCGCCAGTACTGGTTGGAGTGACTTGTGGTGGTTCAACAGTGCTATTACTGGGAAGGTCGCAGGCATCGTCACTTATGTCATCTAGAAATTGGATTTAGATTTATATCATGTTATTCATTACAGTCGTCTCAGAGTGATTCAGTGACAGACAAATACTACTATACTATACTTCAAACTTTTGTCACTTTATTTCTGTTAAGGTTTTTTTCAAACAAATATATACAAAAATTCATAAAAACTAAAAATGCAATTAAAAAGCAATTTTTGTTAGTTTTGACTGTATACTAATGCATACATGTAATAATGGTACACAAATAATATTGAATATACAATTGTATAGCTTCAATATGTTTAAATTAATATCTTAGTAAAGCCAATTTGTGAAAGTATAAAATGTTACAATTACGGTATAAGCATTTGATTGTGTTAAATGTAATGCGCTACAGATAAAAAAGGGTCAAATTCAAAGTTTATAAACAAAAAAACAAGACACATCGCAAAATGTTTAGCAAAGAATGTTGAAGCAAAAAGGCAGTGACAGTACAGCAATACAGCAAAAGCATAGCATTGGTATAGTTGTTGGCTGGAGGCAATTGGTGCTACTGTTAATAATGATAATGCATGCATGAATGGTTAGGCGATTGCACAGCACAAGCATAGGCATAGCTGCAGCATTGGTAGTGCCAATGGGTGAGGCTCTCTCTCATGCCAATGGCATAACATAGCGTAACAAACATAGCAAAACCTGTTCAGCAAAACTAGAGAGAACATACCATCACTTTGTGCTCCTTCGCTACTATAATCGCTGGTAACAATGACGCTGTCGATACTGTTTGGATGCCCCGGTTTTGGAGAGTTTAATGTTGTGCTATTAATGGTGCTCGCAGGTGAAGAGCACATCGGCGGTGATAATGGAGACAAACAACTAACACTAGTTGTATCACCATTTATACTGCCATTTCTACTGTGCACTGAACGGCCACACTCTGATGGCGACGACGGCGACTGTGACTCTGCTTGCGGTGACCAACAGTTGTTTAGAATTGAACTGAATTCTAGTATGATGTCTTCGGGGCGGAATTCTACAGCTAAACAAAAGGCAATAAAATAAGCAAAAAGCACCCAAAACACAAACAGTTTGCAATAAAAGCGTTTGCGAAACAAAATAGTTCGATGTTCGAACCACAATTAATTGCTAATTGAAAACATACCAGTCTTCCAAATGTCTAGTTGAGCGTACAATATTTCTCCGCAATGAGGAGCTCTTTGTTTGAAATCTGATTCGGTTAGTGAGCAAAGAGTCATACCATCCATAGAAAAATATTCGAATGGAAATGGCTGTAAATTGAACTGCCTTTGGGTCCACAATAACCACGAACGCACGTCTGCAATGCTCCAATTGAATGGATCTGTAGACAAACAATCCATACTAAATAACTTTTCAAACAAACAGCGATAGTATGGTATGTGCGCTAATAATTAATATATGGAAACAATACGAATATTGCTTGGAAAGTAACGCTCAAACAAAGGTTAAGTTCACTAGAATTGTTGTTCTTTATAGAAATGACCCAAAACTTAACATTCAGATTGACATTGAGGTCGAATCGCTTCAATAATTTTAAAATTAAAAAATAAAAAGAAGCAAACAAACAAAACAAACAAAATGTTGACCTAAATATTTAAACTCAAGAAAACAAGTGTATGTGTGTATGAATAACGAGAAAAACAAAAAAAAATCGCTAAAAATGGTGTAAATCATAATTACTAATTACCAGCAGAAATGCCGAGTGCATCGCAGGCCACATCAATCTCTTTGGCGCACTCTTTTAACGCTAAATTTTGGATCTGAGCCAAAGCGAAAACACCGCCATTTGATGTGTTTGTGGATGGGTTGTTGTGGTTGTGTTGGGATGTTGTGGTGGTTGTGCTGTTTGATGTGCTGGTGCAACAATCGGGTACATTACTGACATTGTTTGACGAACAGTTGCCATATCCTTGGGTTATAGGCTCTTGTTTGATGCGATGACTGGCAAACATGGGTACGGATTGGTTGTGCGGCGAATGCACACCATTATAGTCCAGCTCTTCTTCCACTTCTCGTTTGATGTGACATAACCACTGCGAGTGGGAATTGTGTTGATCCACACTGTCTAAATAAAGAGATGTCGGCGAAGTGGAGAATGGCATACACCATTGGGAATTGTGTTCTTTGTCAAAATAAACAGTGGACATATTGGCAAATGGCATATTCACACTAATAATAATAACTTTTTCAATACAAACAAACAGTAATGTATAACAACGCAACACAACACTACACCTTTAATCAAACTAATGAATTCAATCGCAGCAAACACTCTATATGTTACGGCAACCGCCACTCTCATTGGTTGCTCCTGTTTTACGTCATTCCAAAGCATGAGATAGAGTTGCATGACATGCCTTTACTTCTGCACTTCGTTTTACTGTGCAACTATTTCTTACTCTAATCATAGTTCCAAGTATAGAGGTATGCAAAAATATCCGTACCTGCGTTTTCAATCTACTATTTAAGTCTCTAAGGCCCTGCTCTACAAATTTTTCAACAATAAGAAAATATTTAAATCTAAGGAAATGGAATTTTTTGCATCCTTTCTTTTAAAAATTTGTTTAAACATCCTTATTTAGAAAAAATGTGGATTTGATTTGATTATATTAAATTTTTAAATATTCTGAATCATTATTATCTCATTTAAATAATTTTCTATGACTTAGGAATTTATTAATCAGTAACCTATATAAATCTTTAATTTTTTAAACAAAAGAATAGTTACAAATTTAAAATAATTAATAGGGTTATTTATTAATATATATTTAGTTTTGTGAAATTTAGGAAATTTTTAGTTCAGTTCGAAAAAGTCGAGCGATTACATTTGGACTATATTTTAAGTATGAACCCCAGCCAGAAAAAAACAAAACAGTTCATGTATTTCAGAAATTGGCGTTCCTTTAATTGTAAATAAATAGTGTCGCTTGTTTTCAAAGTATTTTAAAAATACAAGATAATATTATTATTTTTTGGATTCGTAAATCTACAGTACTACTAAATTAAGTAGAAATAGCTCTTTTAACGCTAAATTTAAATATAATAGCACAAGTTGTATAACTAGATTTTTAGATAATGAAATATTAGCTGAGTTAATGTTAAACACGATTGTAATCGTTAAAAGTTATTGACAAACCGTAATGTTGAAAGTTAAACTTATTCTTTAAAAAAAATATTATTATACATTTTTTAGATGTACTTAACTGTCTTTATATAATTTAATAATAATTATTCACAATTGTCTGAATAAATTAAGACAGAAATGTAAATTTGATATATAATCAAATTATTTGAATACATTTCGAAACAAGCATTCGCTGTCTCGTCATTTAGTTCGTGTGAATTATTCCCATCATAACTTTTCATTGAGTTCTGTCGTGTATAAAACTTTCATTTCAATTTACGTTAAATTAAAATCGGTGTTTTATGACAATAAAAAGAATGCATAAACAAATATATTACAATTAACATTTTTGGGTTTGTAAGCTAATAGTATACTTATAAACAATGTTAACTGTAAATATATTTGTTTATGCATTCTTTTTATTGTCATAAAACACCGATTTTAATTTATATTGAAATGAAAGTTTGATACGCGACACAAATCACTGAAAAGTTATTTAACGAAATGATGAGACAGCGGATGTTTGCTACGAAAAGTATTCAAATAATATGATATATCAAATTTACATTTCTGTCTTAATCATGGTTACCCAAGGGGGTGCTTGCCCAGGGTTAACCCCCCCCCCCCCACCCCTAGAATTCTGGAAAAGTCGACCCCCTCATGCAAAATCGAGAATGTATTGAAAAGTGGTAATTTTTGTTTGAAAAAAAAAAACATTTTACGAATAAATTATATATAGATAACGATAGCGTTAAGCGAACGTAGTTATTGAATGGGATTACTGTTTTCATGTTAATGTTTCGCTTTTTGGCGCTTAAAACGTTTACTAATCGTATAACATATTATAGATATCTACCATATTATTATTTAAACATATTTACACAATTAATAACTTAATAACAGAAAATGGGTATTGTTGGACACGAATCGGAACCAAAAATACGGATTATTGGCTCATTAATGAGTGGTTACGTTTCCAAAGCGGTTACTGTTTTGGGTGATATCACTAAAGTAAGTGAACTCATTATATAATTAGTTTATTATCATAAATCAAATTGTATTTCTATTTTAATATTAACTCGTAAGGTTGAAAATGATGGCAAGAAAGCAACGATGTGTACAACTGATGGCAGTTACGTTCAAATGGTTTTTGTTACTCCTGTGAGAAACGCAAATAAACGTTAAACTCAATAAATAATGATTTGTTTATATATGGATTACAGTTAGTTATTCCATTGAACACCAATTGTTTGACTGAAGTGTTTGGTATTGTTATGAACCGAAATCAAATACAATGTTACGATTTAGTTCAATTTCCTCAAGATATGAGCGATAAATTCGGTAATGTTTTGTTTTGTTTCATTATTTACACTATTTAATAAAAAAATAGTCGATTCAACAAACTCTAAAAACTCGACCCTATTTTTCATAAGTTTACGTGCTTTGAATGTAAATAGTGATGTAAACTATACCGTTTTACCTCGATGTCAAGGACCGCTCCTTATAAGAGAAGTTTCTCAAGAGGGGGTTCTTAAATCCCAGGTTATAGGGACCTACGCCTAAAGCACATTGTTTTACTTGAAAATCTAGAATTTAAGGAGCGGTCCTAATAATGTGAATTGTCATCATATAAAATACAATTGCTAACATTTTGTGAATAACTGCAACTTATAATAAAAATTAATTTCTTTGATATACACGTTAAAACGTGTTTTGCATAAAATAATTGTTTATATGGTGACATTTTCAGTTATAAGGACCGGTCCTAATATATAGGATTCTCAAGACCCCTGTCCTTATAATCCGTTATTAGGACCCCGTCTTATAAAGCATATTCGAAATTCTTGGGAATTTTGTTTATACGGACCGTTGCTTAACGGCGAGGTAAAACGATAACAAACATGATTTTTATGGAATTAATGTTTGATTTGTTGACATTTAGATCGGAAAGTTTATAATGAGTTTGTGGCTGAATTCGTTAAATTTTGTGATCAACATTTCAATGTTGAGCGACCAGAAGATCACGAGGGAAGTGTTATAACGCCAATCGATAACTTCTCAATGCCTAATGTTAGTCTAGACAATTCTACCATTGATACTAGTTTTACCAATCATTAAAAATTATTTCTGTAATTCATTTTTATTTCATACACACATTTTGTAATACATGTTCACAATTATTGTTTTTCAATGACGATTAAATAAATACCGGTAAACTCAATGTATCCACAATTTATGGTATACCGTATAACAGTTAAATTTTAGTAAATTTTATTCTCTCTTAACTCTTGCCATGTTTAAAATTGGATTCAAAGTTAGTTGTGTTACTCTGAAATTATGACAACATTAAAAATTAATTTTGGTATTATTATTATGTAACATAAATTTTAGTAACTAAGTAAAATCAGCTTTGCGTCGTACTCATCATCATTTTAGATAATTATTTATTATAAACAGTATAGATTTCGAATTTAAATTTTTTAAAGTATACAATTTATGGAACACTTCTTTAAGTTAAGAGAGTTTTTAGCTCACTTTCAGTAGACAAGTTAAACTTATAGATTTGATCATGTCTGTCTGTATGTCTTTACGTCCGTCTGCTCGCAGTTTTATATTAATAAATGGATTTTACAGATTTCTTAAATTAAATAAAGGGATTTTGGATCCTTTAAAAACTGATATATTTTTCTCTGTAAGCTTTAAACTATGAAAAAGTAAGCTCTTTATGGATGTGTCGTTTTTGTTTTACTACAAGGATGACAATATAATTTATGTCTAAGTTTAATGTAGTTTGTTTGATACGATCTAATATTCTTGTTTCAATCAACTGAGTTAAGTGCTAATATAAATTTAGTTTAATTCTGTTGCTAAAATACCGACATCTTTACGCAATATAAAATTGGTTAATTAATTACATGTATAAACTTGAAATCATCGTTAGTTACCGAACGTTTAGTAATAATCATGACTTTACGATAATGAAAGTATAAGCTATATTGGTAAACGATTCTTACAGTTAGGTACTGTACCAAAGCTTATTAAGCATTATAAGGAAAAGGAAAGAAGTTAATGCACTTATTTTCATAGTAATTGCTATTTATAACATCATAATTAATATTACTAGTGTTCAACACTTACGGTAGTTATTGCGTATTATATATAAATATTATTGTTTTAAATCAAAATGTGATGCATTCATCAACTTTTATTAAAGATTATTACTTTTAACATTACTCACTAAATGAAAATATATGGTTCGCTAATATTTTGGCAGAACATCCTTTTTGATTAATTAATTTTTCTTTATTGGTTATTGAGTTTTACTAACTTATTCCAATTGTATTAACTCACCCTAAGTTATCGATACAGTATGAAGATTTTATTACTTATTATGAATAATATGAAATTATAATTTTATAAATTTTTATATAAACGAATACATTAAGTAAACCATGTAAAATAATATAAACGATGATTAAGTAACAAAAAGCATAAGTTAATTATGTCATGAGTCATCATTAGTCTAAATTATATCAATAGTTTATCCAACAACTTTCAAGATGTTATCAAAGAAAAATTTCATTTAAAAATATTACTTTTTGTATAAATAAAAATAAAAATGAGTTTCAATTAAAGAAAAGTAAGAAACTTAAAAATGAGTTTATTGTGCGCAACGCCAATCGTTTCTTTTAATAGAGCTATCCATCCATGCGATCAAAGAAAGAACATTAGTTAGCGTTGTGTCGGACTTCAATTCTCTAGTTATGTCGTATAAAATGGATGATCCATTTAAATGATGAATGTTGTCGTAAAGTTGACCAAAAACAATCGCTTCTCTACCTTTTTCTGGTGCATCACATTCACGATTCATTGTTAACCAAAAGCTTTGATCTTTTATATAATCTTGAAAATCAAAATTTTATTAAATTATAAGTTCAGATGTGAAACGTTAACAAAATTTTTAAAAAAATCGTTACTAACTTCCTTTAAAAACTGATTTGATTTGAAAACGATATAATTTATAGCCATGTTTAGTATCATTTGGTTGCATAAAATTTCCAACATAAACGTAATGATATTTACTATTACACACTAATTCTTGAAATAGTTCTCTGGCTCTTATAATTCTTTTCTCGTAAATGGTTCCGATTTCAGTCAGTGATCTACTCGATGGACAATTTTCCCGTTTGGCACAAATACAAACCTCCGAATTACATTTGGTATCCACATATTCACTGATTCGCGTTGAAGTATATAATTGGCTACAACTATGTTCTATTACAACAAAACGCATTATCGATAAATAATTAATTTCTAAATTCAATTTATAAAATAAAACGAACCCATTTTGTAGTAATCATAGACTTTGATAATAGCTGCTTGACTATTGGACACACTGTGTTCTTGTATTAATCGAAATTGTATGCAATAAGGTCTACCAGATGGTACTTTATCCAAATAAAAAACAACATTTCTTTCGGATATTTCAAATTTGGACACAAGAGAATCGATAGTATTGACAATTTCATTTAAATCATCGACATTTGGTTTATAACCGCTAATAAGTCCGACTTCAATAATACTCATATCGGAATTATAATTAAAGTGACGCACACAGATGTCTAAAAGAAGTACCACTTTGCTGACACCTTTATTATCTATTTTATTGATACTTAAATTGTTTTTAACAAATTGTTGTTCGTTGTTATCAAAATTGATATTTAACTTCAGATCGTTATGGAGCATAATTTTCTCATTTGTTCTTCTAATAGGAATCGAACTTTCAGTAGTGGTAACAACTTTCTTTGGTGTCGGACTACGTCTCCAAAAGAATGATCTCTTTTTCCTTGTTTTTATATCGAGAGTATTAATCAATTCTTCGGGAAAATCGCTAAAAAAATTTTCTCCAACATCATTGTCAACGTCAGTATCCTCTCTAGCGGTGGGTTCTCTCCACTCATTTACTTTAACATCGATATCAAACTTGCATAAAACTTCTGGTGGTTCAAGAACATTGTACTTCAACTTGATTAGCATATGTCCCATTCCATTGCCAGTTGTGGTGAATTTCAAAATATCACTCTCTGACTCGACCTCAAACCTTTGCAAAATCAACGCGTTTTCTTTATTAAATGAAATCGATCGAATCTTTCGTTGATTATTTCCATACGTTACGTTACAAACCATATTCAAATTGGAGCTAAAAGACGACTGAGTGGTAGCAAATTTAGACAATGCTTCGAGAGCCACAATCGTATCTTGCGTTGATTCGAATGATCCCGAATATGATCTTCGAGAGTTTAACCAATTAGCGATAGATAATCCGTCAATTGAGTTGCGATAACCTGAGTTTAGATATGCCAATAAAGCATAAGAAGTGGCTTCGATCTCATAAGTGTTGCGCCAATATTTGTAATTTTTATTGTTATCAGTGTTTGAATAGTTGTTTAGCGCATCCATTAATTTAAATGAGTTTCGATTATCAGAAAATGTCAAACTATATGCAACTAAACTCATCGCATAAGTGTCTCTTCGATTGATAATTTCTTGCTGATTCTTTTTCAAAAATTCTTCAGAATTATTCAGTCGTTTATTAAATGAGTCAAATGAAACAATTCCTCTGCATTCGTGAAGCGCTATCACTATATAAGCTGTTAAAGGAATTGTTCCCTTAATACCTCCAAGAGATTCTTCATGTATAATAGAGCGTGTACTCAACTCAGTCCATGATCCGTCTGATTGTTGTTTACTAAATAGCCACTCAATTCCAGCGATAATAACTTTATTATCAAATTTATCTTCAGGCAAATATGAACTCGACTGGCAAAATATTTTCATTACAAACGCAGTTAACCAAATAGAAGATGGTCTTATAGGGAATGCACTAAAAGATCCATCATCTTTTCGAAATGACAATTCTCTTTTATATCCTTCCTTAATATATTTCAACGCTCTATGCTTTGTATCACCACTTAATCGATCGATTGAATCCAAATATTTTAAAGTGAAAAGAGTTGGCGCCATATATAGCCTATGATTAAATAAAAGTTTATAAAATTGGGTTATTTTTGATTAAAAATATACATTACATAGTTTGTTCACCACATCCTTTAGGTTGCCTTATGAGTTGATCAATATCTGCTAAAGTAGTTTGAGCTGAAGCTCCAAATTGATCAGCGATTCCGGATATAATACATGCTTTAGTATTTGGCACTATCTTTTCTCTTTCGTACGGATAAACTATTTTCACTTCAGTGTTTTGCAAACCTTGTTCAGCAATAATTTCGTCGTTCAGTCTAGACGTCACAATCGATCGCTTATTCCTTTTCTGTCGATTAAGCGGATCGAGTTGGAAAGTGAAATCATCCTCAACAGGTATACCAGGAGGCATAACGTTCAAAGTCTTCACCACAATATCACTGCCAGTTGGCCACAATGCCGCCACTTTTAGCTGATACGATCCTACTTGAAGCGGAACCATTGGAAACGCAACCGTACCAAACGAATTCGCATCAACCGCTAAATTCTTTTTGGCTTTGGAACCGGGCTCTACTGCTTCCGAGCAAAGATTTTCGACGCCATAAAAATTTATGAGAATATGCAACCTTTTATCGCGATAATTAAAAACAGTGACAATCATTTCCATTTGTTCATTTTGTACCACAGAATAAGGTAACGATAATTGAATAAAAACGTCCTGAAAAGATCTTAATCGAAATGGTGATGACATTAAACATAATCCATTTTTAGGTGAGAGAGTCATTCCAAATAAAGACCATGTGGTAATTGAATGTGGCAGAGATACTGAGTGTTTTGTAGAACTGCAAACGATTTAATTGATTTTATTAATAAATTTGTTTCAGTTTTCAAACTTAATAACAATGCAGTTTTTAGTTACTTTAGTGTAATTAATAACCTCAATAAATTGATATTTTTCGGATTTTATACATTTTTCCATTAACCTACAGTCTTCAATAGACCACGACTTTGACAAATTTAACTGAGTTCAGTTATTAATTTCTATACAGTATAATATAATTAAGGTTTCTCATAGTTTTTACAGGTAATTAAAATTTAAAATTTTTCCTATCAAATATTATGAATTTATTTCACCCTATTTATTAAACTAAAAATTATGAACGAAACTTCAAATTAATAGTTCGTCACGCAAGAAACTGACATGTGAATGAAATAAAAGTTTTAAAAAATTAGGAATTTATATTCAGCAAAAAATTTTGATTAAAAAGTAAACAAAAACAAGATCGTTGCGGTCATAATATCTGACTTTGCTATTTAAATTTTAGTAAGTTAATCGTCGCTCGCTCTCTTCGTTCGCTCGCACCCATTAATTTATATTTTCTGTTATAAGTTATATATTATACTAAAAGCAGATGAAATCAAAAACAAATCGATTTATTATCGCTTATTAGTGGCATATGCCACTTTTAATTTATGACTTTGCCGAATTTCCCCTATGTTGACTAGATTTTGAGACATTTCTGAGATTATAAATCCATTTTTTACCGGAAATAGCGGCATATGCCACTTTTATTATTCATTAATTTTTGTTATTTTAGCCTAATTTTTCCCATTTTGGCTAGT
>JAQIXJ010001714.1:0-19077 GCA_034700185.1 Phthiracarus laevigatus | reverse complement strand
GATGGTTGCATTTTAATATTGAATTCACGGAATCTGTCGAAAACTTTCTGTAGATTTTCGATATGTTCTTCAAATGTATCTGAATAAACACATACGTCATCTAAGTATACGAGACATATGACATATGTCAAGCCGTTTAAGACGTCATTCATGTATCGTTGGAACGTTGCAGGTGCGTTAGATAAACCAAACGGTAATCTCGGACGTACTGAATGCTGTTTTAGAGATGTCATTCTGATGCATACCGATTTGCCAGAATCCGGAGAATAAATCTATTGTTGAGAAGTATTTACTACTTTGGAGCGCATAAAGTATGTCATCAATCCTTGTGAGAGGCATACGGTTTCGAGTCGTTACTCTGTTAAGACGTCGATAATCTTCGCAAAATCGGACTTTGCCATTCTTCTTAATGACAAGTACCACTCTAATGGACCACGGTGATCGAGAAAGTCGGATTATGTTATTTTCTAACATTTCTAGTACTTGTACTTTAATTTCTTTTTGTCTTTTTTCGATGTCCGATAAGGCGGTGTATAGATTGGTTTTGAATCTGTTTCGATTGTATGTTGAATGCCTTTCGCCATTCTTAACTCTTTAAGATCTTTTGCGAACAAGTCTTTGTTATTTATCAATAATTTGGTAACGCCTTGTTTTTCTTTGAACGAGCCTGACAGTACGTTGAATTCGCAATCTGTCTTAATTGTATCAATTTGTGGTTCAATGAAATAAAAGAAACTGTCATTATTTCTTGCTTCCGAATGTGTTCCAATCTTATCTCCTTCGTTGATTATTATTAATTTATCTGAAGGGTTTTTAATGCTTATGTAGTAAAAATCGTTATTTTTCCAAATCTGATCTTCAATTTGAAGACCAGTTTTATTAATAAAGTTTTCGTTTGGTTCGAATAGTATTGTATCGTAAACAGGTTTTAATGTTGAAATTTTCAAACTATTATTTTCGTAGGGTTTGATTTCTAATGATTCCTCAGAATATACTACGTTATCGTCGTAGTATTTATTATCTATTTATGTTTTGTCGAATGTTATTATAGGTGAGCTATTTTCGAATTGTATATTTAGATTGGCTGATTTGCAGAAGTCTTATCCCAAGATTAGTGAATGTGTTAAATATGCAAGTAAATACAGCTTTTAATTTATCGTAACCCCGTTACAATCAATATTTGTTTGAATATAATCGTTAATCTTTTTTTTAAAATTATTAGCGAGTTTTATTAATTTATCTGTTTTATGTAGTTAAACTTCAGACAAAGAATCTTGTGTTAACTTGTTTATAAATGAGAACACTGAACCAGTATCGATTATAGCTCTTAATATTGGATTATTAATTTTTACTTCTATATCTAAATGATGTTTTGAATTAGTAGACGGGTCGATAATATATGCGCAAACAGAATTGGACGACACAATTATTTCTTCTGTTGGGATTTCGCGTTTTTTGAGTTTTGCGATTTGTTTGAGCATTCAGATGCATAATGTCCTTTCTTTTGACAATTGTAGCAAGTTACGCTTTCTTTAGCTTTCGATGACGGATTTGCTGTTTCTTTTCTAGTTTCTCGTGGTTTATTTTGTTCTTCTCTGGGTTTCTTTGATAAGCATCTCTAGATTGATTAGGTATCTTATCCATTTTTAATTCTTAAACTGCGTTTACTAAATATTTCAAAGTTTTATCAGTTTGATTGGGTGTACCTTGACGTTGTTGTCTATTTTCGTCTGTAAAGTGTACGTGTTATTCTACGTTTAGTATCCATCAATTGCATGACATCTGCCATTTTCTTCAGGAGTCTGAAAAGTTCATTGGTATCCATAGGTAGTTGAGGGGATGCCAGGATAAAATCAAAATATTTAGCTTTTGTGAATTTATTTAGTCCACTGACTATTAGACTTATCTTCTGATCTTCAGACATAAGTGCGTTCACCTAATTGATTAACGAAAGTTTGTCAAAAATGGTTTTTATTGGTGAAAATATGAGTTTATTTTGGTGTCACACATCTTACTAATTATAATAAAACACGTTATGATATCCGGCTAAATGTTTATATAAGGCCAGAATTGATGTTATTTCGCGGATAGCTAACCTAAGAATGAATAAAATTATTCTTAACACTCACTGAACTAGTAATAATAACAAAGTTTTAAAACACATAAAATTTTTTTTTAAAACAACAATAATTAAAGGTTTTGTTTGTTTAATAGAGAAAACAATAATGAAAGCCAACAATAGATTTAAATTAATTATTATTATTAATGTTAGTTCTTGTTTTGTTTAATCTAGGGAATAAACCACAAATTAGAGAATCCAACTTCTTCCTTTTCATGATTTAACTCCTAAATATAAACAAGAATGAATATTTGTGATGCGCTCACTTTGATTTAATTATTTTTTTGAGATTAAATATATGCATTAGAATATTTAATTATAAATACCTTTTTACTCCAAAAACTTAATATATTGTTGTTATCATTTTTCTTATAGTATTTTTAAACAAACAAAACTTTTAAATATTATTGTTATTATTGTTTCGCTAAAATTTGTAGAATTTTAAAATATTATTATGAAACGTAATTCAGTGAGTGTTATGGATATTTTTAATCATTCCTAGTTTAGCTGTCGAAGAGGTAACATTAAAACTGATCTTATAGAAACAATTAAGCAGGTATTGTAACTTGTTTTAATTTTAATTAGTAAAGCGCTTGACACCAAATTTATTCATATTTTACCCGATATTACCCACTTATGAACCTATTTTTAGTTATTTTTTTACCCAATTTTCTACCTTTTTAGTCATTTTTAACGCAATATTAGCACTGTTTAGCAACTTCTATTGCCATTTTCATCCCATATTGACCAAATATTAGCCCTTATTTGACACTTTCAAGCCTATATTTGATCCACATTTGCCAAATTTTTATTCAATTTCGATTGAATTATCTCAGCTAAAAAAGATTACAGATATTCATAGTCACAATCACAAATCCCAAATCCAATATCTAACTTTTACAAAGAGATCGAAAAATGTTATAAACATATCATTAATTAATGAACATTATTGTAACATTGATAACTTTAATCGGATACATAGATCAGAGTATTCCTATAACCATAAATGTTTTGATAAATGTATGGTAAGATTCAAGACTGAGGATATTTTTATTAAAAGTCAAGAAACAATTTGCAAAAGATTTAAACCATCTTTAAGCTTACTTCCATGTGAAAATAATAAAAATTATAACAAATGGTCGAACACACATACATAGTGTCTTTTGATTTTAAATTCAATTTAGTTAAGGTGAAAAAAGATATACCAGTTAAATCTTTTAGGATATAAAGAACATTAACCTTGTGGCTATTTCATTATATTTGTTAGCAATAACAATGGGTTTTATAATTTCGTTTTCAGAGGAACTAATGCAGTAGAAAAATTTCTAACTGACTAATAATCTAACAAATGAATTAATTAAACTACAATAAACTAACAAAGCTATGATATAATTAATTAAGGTAGAATTAAAAATATTTGAAAATACACAAATTTGTCACATAGACTATGTAAAAATCATTTTAATTTATAGAAAAAAACGGTTTTATCCAAGTGAAAGTTTAATATCTTATTGGTAAACTTATAGAAAATCTAAATTAATGAAAATTTTTAAAACTAGAATTAGTAGGGAACTGTATTTTATCGGCGCTTGTTTATTATATATGTTGTTTACTATTATAATTATGTACTTAATTATATTAAAGTTAAAAAATCATAAAAGTGAGTGCAATACCATTGTAGATTCTTGGTTTTATTTCTTTTTTCTTTTTTTAAGAAAGATTTTTCAAATAACAATTTAAAAAAGTTGAAATTAATCTTTAAGTGTTTCTGGTGTTTTATTGATATGATTAGTATTTTCAACGTTTAAATTCTTACTTATGCAATGTTTCATTGTTTATTCAAATTGATCAGCGCGTGAATGTTGTTTGAAAAATTTGAAATAAGACAAAAATTTGTGATTAATTGGATATTGTTAATATTATTAATTGAAAGCAACAAAAAGTAATTTGTGGAAAATTAATTCTTTCAATAGAGAAACAACAAAAAACAATTTTTATTAATTTTTTAAGAACAATATTGAAATAACTTTTAATCAGAATTATTTAAAATGATTGTAAGCAATAGAATATTAATATAGAGATTAGTTAATTCCATTGCAATTACCATTTCAATTACGAAAACTAATAAAATGAAAACAGGTTGCTTTTGGTGTATCCAAGAAATGTAAGAACAATTTATGATATAATAAATAAAAGAATAATTAAACTTTTATATACAGTTTATATTTCTATAATTATATTCAATGTATTCCATAGTTTTTTCAACCAACAAATAATATTTAAGGAAGTTGTATGCTTATTTCAAAATTAACCAACACGCTTGTAAGCACTAAAAGGAAACAGCTGTTTAAAATTCTCGTCATTTCCTTAATTTGGAAATATGGCATACACTTCCTTACGATCCATATGGAAAAAATATAAAATTTGGTTTCATATTAAAATCATGTTATTAATAGTCAATTATAACTTATATAAACTTCTTTAAATTTTATTTTGCTAATATTAGTTAAAATTTTTAGAAAGTTACATAACTATAAAAAATCTTTATTCAAAAATTAAAAAAACTTAAATCCGAATAAATATTGAATGAAATGGAAAGGTAAATGATGAAAATTAAAAAATGAAAAATTTTAAAACTAAAAATTGCATTCAGAGACATATACACACCAGTATTGTCAAATACATTTGCTAACTTTATCAAGTCGATTATCTCACACTGAATTCTGACAACATTTTGTCAAAAGTTTTAGTTATTATATTTGTCTTTAGTTAAAATGGTTTTTAAAAACTCGCTTTTATTAAAATAATCAATGATGGATATAAATTTATTGAAATTTAACTGAATAAAGAAAATAATTTCCTAATGTGAAGTCAATTGTAAAAATGTTTTTATGATCGGCCGTGCGTATTCACAGAACAAACTGAATGAAATAATTACAAGCGTATTTTCGCAAATCATGTCTTGAAAATTATATAAGTAAATCCAAAACAAGCAAAATTTTAAAATACTGCTAAACTTGAAAAAAATGTAAATTTATTAAACCCATGTTTGTCGATTAAAAGTTATTCTTTATTTCAAAATAATAACAGCATAAGATAACAGGCCTGTTATATTTATTCTTTTTCAAAGAAAAACTTTGTATATAAAGTTAAATAAACCAAACAAAATTTGTTATTATGATACTATGTAATTTCATGAATCAATAGATCACGACACGTTTTAAAATAAACGAAATTTATAGTTTGAAAATTGATACTGTCAACATTGCTTCGACAGTACAAAACAAAGATATTTTAATTATTGAGACTTTTGTGGAGCCGAAAATAAGTTATTTGAAGGAATTGGCGCTGTAAACAAATATAAACAGGCTGTTTGTAGAATATGGAAAATTTGTTGTAAAAAAATTTAAAAAAAGAATGAACCTTAGTAATGCGCTCACTTTGACTTTAAATCTTTTGTTGGCTTACATTTTTTATTTCAAATTTTAAACAAACAAAACTTTTTATTTTTTTTCGGTAAAAGTTTATAAATGCTTTAAAACATTGTTATGAATAGTACTTCAGTTAGTGTTACTTATATTTTTATTCATTCTTAGTTTAGCTGTCAACGAGATAACATCGAAATTGTTATACATACAACTGAAACGCGTTTCAGATGGCAGTTGAGCTCGAGTTCCCGACTGACCCAAAGCGGGGGTATGTTACCGAAATCTAACGAAGGATTCCCAACAATACTTTTACAACAATAGTGATCGGAACTATTCCGCACTTTGAGATAATTTATAACTTATTTGTTTTCACTTAAATAAAGACTCTTTTGGTCGTAATTAAATTGAATTTTAATTAAACAAATTTTGTGATTAAACATTAGTTACAAATTCTCATTAATCAAATATAAAAAACAATATTATTTATTAAACGACTGTTCTGTTTTACAGCATGTAAGCGACTGATTAGTTTAGCTAAAGCTGACTAATCACTTATACAAAACGTTTATTAAAGTTTAAAAAACAATCAAAAGTTTAAGAAAAAATTAAATGTAAAAACTTTTTAATAGTTTCAAATGATTAAAGGCTTAAGCGGTCGCTATGCTTGCCTCCCTCGCCCCGACAAGCTTTTGAATATCCGAATGAATTCCAAAATTCAAAACTTAAAATTATATTTATTGACGTTCAATCTTGACTTTCGATGAATTATCAGACTGAGTATGGACTTCATCTGAAGTCACTGTATCGGCACCAGTAATACTCGAGTCTTCTTCACTTGTGGTAATTAGCGTTACTTGCGATGATGTGCTAGCGATCACATCATAAGATTCTTGTGGGTGTGTGACATCAACCTTTTCTTTAACCTCATAGGCCACACTTTCGAACTGATCCATACCTCGAATTGGCTGATAAGACGGAATACGCGGAATCAAATAAGTTAAGCTCTCATGTTCAATATGAAGACAATCAGCTTTATCTGCCCTTTCAGGTACTGTAGAATCGAATATTTTAGGGCTTAACAAATCGTTATAAATATCAACCCTCCGGTCAAATACAATATTCCTATTATAAAATACTCCAATGTTAAGTATAGCCCTTATTTCTAGGTCCTCAGTGTTCAACAAATCATTTCGAATAAGCGGTTGAATATAGTCCTCGAAAATTTTCTTCATTACTGTAACTACAGTATCGTGTTTAAAGGCTGTCTTAAAAGAAACCTCAAAATAATGTATAATGCCTGCCATATTTTTTGTAGTTATATTATCCACCAAATCAGGATAAATCATTAACAACTGCGATAACAATTCTCTTCTGGCTATCAAACCAATAACTGAACGCATGACAACCAAACTTTACGAAAGATTTCCTGACTTTGTTCCGCATATGTCATTTGTCCCAACAATATGAGCGATCTATAGATCTCACGCTTAACATCATTATCTTCAGCCATATCCACAAAAATATTGAATATTGATTCAAGCTTTGATATATCGATATCCGCAAAATGAGCTAAAGTCAAAGCTGTGTGTCCAACGCTTATTCTCGAAATCATTGATTGGATTTTCATTATAAATGCTGAAACATTTGATGCATTCAAACGTTCACTGAAATCTATCGACTGAGCCATAACTTTCTCTGAGCTAATATCTTGAGCGCTCACCACATATTTGAATTTATCGACCTCTGAAGAGTAGAATGCGTTAAATCGGTTCAAATAATATTCACAAATAGCATCATTCATTGACCGTATAAGATAGTAAAACCAATTTCGAATAGTAATTGATTTTTCCCGATAATTCGCTCTATAATTCATTTTGATCTGAAGAATTATACCACAGTTTGAATTCTTCTTAAATATGGTTTACATACTAATAAATTGATAGCCCTTTTTAACGAAATATTTACGAACGCTGTTCACGTAATTATCAAATACAAAATTATTGTATTCGCCACCAATCACTTCCAAAGTACCTAATGCTCTCATACTCGCATTCTTGCTTATAAAATACATATGCGATATCTCACCGATAACTAGTTGAAGGATAAATGGGAATAATGTGTCACCTCTTATGAAGCACGTGTGATGGTAACGATAAGTTGTCCAATCTCTAGCGTCCAATATCTTCTTGATAATTAGCGCGTTCTGTTTAGTGACCTCTTTCTCGCGTTCTTCGAATAATATGAGTTCCACAGTCCATTTCAAAGCTCTGTGTTCCCGAACCATATCCAGGAAACCTATCGGTTCTTCTTTATCATATGTGCGGTCTTCGCACGCCTTCCCTGTGTTGTCAATTGCATAGAATGGTAGAATGAAGTCATTGTAAAAACGCATCCATTTGTGTGACACGAATTCCCATGAAAAAGACATATCCAATAATTCAGTATTTCGTTGATTCTGTGTCTTATAAATGAGAGTTTCTTCGAGGCTATTACTACTAAATGTGTTGTAAATACGATTTGAAAACAGTGTGCTGTCACGTGTTGTTAGAGATATATCTCTCTCATTGTTGAGTAACGCACTCTGTGTGTAAAATTCTACACTATTGTTGTAACCAATACAACAACAATTTCTGACAAAATTTCTCAAAAAATTCATGTCTAAACTTTAAACTCTTATAAATACTAAAATTGATTTTAAAATGAGTATAAAACGATGACTCTCTTACAAATGAAATGAAAGTCATTTCGATTTCAGTTTATATAACAATCGAATAAATATAAAAAATTAAAAAAATCAAACGATTTCGGTACGTTTAAGCACGCGGTGTTTAGCAAAGAACACCGAAATTAATATTCAAAATTTATGTGTATAATGTAGTGACTAAAGTGTTTAAACAATAATGGTTTATTAAAAAATAAACGCCCAAACTCTTAGATCACATAAATCAGTGATTTAAAGTTGATTCTCACTGAACATATGTCAGAATAGATGCAAAGACTTAAACAAAAATTATAGCATCTTTAAACCCTTTGAATCTAAAATTCAAGGACACAAAAGTATGTTAGTGTGGCCATAGCGGCATTAACTCTTCAAAGAAGTGCTAATTTACATCTGTTAGACTATATGTTTAAATAAAATAATATGCATGTCTAACTATAGTTAAAATATGTGAATTGTTTTAAACTCTTAAATATTGACTTTTAAAATGACAAAATTATATTGAAATCATATCATTTCTATTTTACATTAAAATATATATGTGATGTCTATAAATAATAAAATTAATTAAATAAATGTACAATAATTATTAGAAAAATACTATCAATATTTATGTCTCAACGATTATAGTTCAGTGGACAAATAAAAATCTTGAAAATGTCATAACAAACAATATTAAATCACTATTAAAGTGATAATAATTAAGCTAATTATATTAAGAAGTTAGAGTTCACTGAACTCTTAATTAGGTATGGGTTACACATAACGCTCAATGCAATGCACGTAAAAAGTGCTAACAGCGTATGCAGTGTGTAAAACACACCCTTATAAATAACATCGCAATGCATAGCTAGTGGCATGTGGTCGCCTATGCTTTAGCATTAGCTATAGGTTCAGCGTAACATAAATGTGACACACTTTAAACAATGCAATTATATGCTTAACAAATGGTTAATTAAGCACTGTTAGCTCATAATTAACCATTAAATCTACTCAATAACATTCCTAGAATTGATTTTTTATGTAAAATTAAATTAAATAATTAATGTAAATTATTAAACATAAAATATAAATATTATGATATTTGATATATATAAATATAAATTATGTAAGGTTATGTTATATAAATAAGTTATTAAAATTGTTATATAAAATTGTGTTATGTATATGTAAAATAATTAATTTCTAAAATACTATTAATTTAAAACTATTAAATGCTAAAACCCTCATATTTCGGGCTAAGCCTACCCTGACGCGCTGAGCGTATGGCTTTTATATTTTTATCGATTTGTTCGGCATTTTCTTTAATTTTGTTTTTAATTGATTTTGTTGTGCACTTTTTAACTGTTGATTTTGAATCACTATTGTTGACATTTTTAAATGTTTTAGTCTTTCTTAATTTTTTATTATCATTTAAATGAACTTTTAAATTGTTATCTATTTCTTGTTCGATACTTTTTTCGGTCTCTAATAAAGATTTATTATCAGTTGCTGTCTCTCTTTCTTTAATTAATTTGTTTGTTAATCGCCACTTATTATGATCTTTAATGTCAGAAATAAATTCATCGGATTTTTTGGTGTCATATTCAACATTATAAGTCCCGTTTTCGATTATGTTTTTGACGTGTAAATATTTTCTCGGCTCTATTCCATAAAACGGTTTAACCAAATAACTGTTAACGGTTCGGATTTTCGGTGAACCTTTGTTCAAACTTATCACTTTATAACTATCCGTATTTACTACTTTTGCGATAATATATGGCCCTTCATAAGGCGTTTTGTATTTTAGGTGAACTCCCGGTACTATTGTTTTGTCGATAAATCACACGACATCAAACTTTTTCAATTCCTGTGTTATTGAATTTTTATTTTTTCTTTCTGCCCACTTTTCTTCTTGAATTAAAATATTTTTTCGATCTTCTGCTCTCGCTTTTTCCAACATTGAATAATCGGTATTTTCTTGGCTGTTATTAACTCTTTCTAATTGAGATTTCCGCTCAAAAGCGTTCTTAGAGTTATAACCATATAACAAAAAGAATGGACTGTACTTTGTAGTAACGTTTATACTGTTATTTATAATTCTGGTAGCTATTGGGAGAAATCTATCCCAATATTTGTCACCATTAACACAAAATGCTCTCATTTGAAGAATAACCTTATAATTAGCGCGCTCAGCAGCACCATTAGAACTCGGGCTATAACTACTGGTCGGTTTGTGACATATGCCCATTGATTTACAATAATTTTGAAATTTAACTGACAAAGCTAGCATGTCGATTGCTAATAATGTTTTTCGGCACGGAATGCCTCGTTGCTAACTCTTCCAAAAATTCCACAACTGTATCAGCTTTTTGATTAGGCAATGCCTTTGTAATTAAATAACGTGTTAGTCTATCAGTGGCTGTTATTACATAAATATTTCCTTTTGCTGTTTTAGCGCACGGACCAATGCAATCAATGTTAATAGTGTCAAATGGCTCCAAACTTATAGGTCCCACTTTACCGATGCCAAAAGGTTTTGTATTTCGTGGTTTAATACGTTGACAAATTTCACAGTGAGAGACATACGCCCTAATCTCATATCTCATAAACGGCCAATAAAATTTGCTGTTCACTAATTTTTCTGTCTTATCACATCCCAAATGACCACTCTTTGTATGGTATAAATTAATTATTTCTTTCACTAGTTTACGGGGAACTACTAATTGTAAATTTTCGTTAACTTTCGATTTATGTTTCCGCTTATGAAATAAGCGATTATATTTCATGTACTGTTTTTCACCCGTTACTAATTTTGAAATTATTTGTCGGCAAAATGAATCACTGCTTTGTGCCTCAAAAAATGCTTGTTCGTCAAAGTTCTCTATGTCTGTTGTTTTGCAAAGCATTGCTTCAGTACTAATTTCGGATTCTGTCGTGTAAAAAGGTTCACTTAAATTCACTTCACTCAAATCAATTTCTTCGTTGTATTCTTTATTTTTTTCAATGTCCAATATTGATCTTAAATTATCACTCTTCATCTATTTTAGAATTATCTTTGATGTTTAAATTTTCTCTAAATCTTGAAATAGCATCCGCTATATAATTGTTTCTACCTTTTACATATTTTATACAAAAAATGTATTCCGAAAGTAATGCTGACCATCGATTTATTCTCGCATTAGTTGAAACTTTTAGTTTATTAATTGATTCCAGTGGCATGTGGTCTGTATAGACCGTAAAAAATTCTCCAATTAAAATTTTTCTGAATTTAAGAATTGCAAAAATTATGCCAAAAAGCTCTCTTTCTGAAGTTGCCCAACGAATTTCATTTCCAGATAATGAATGGTAGAAAAATGAAATAATTCCGATTTGACCATTTTTATGACGTTTGCATAGCACACCTCCAACCGCATAATTGCATGCATCACTTTGAATAAACTTTTCACAACTAGGATCGGGATGTTCCAATATTGTCGGGTTACTAATTATTTCTTTAATTGTTTCAAAACACTTTTGTTATTTATCTGTCCATTTGAAAGGAACACTATTTTTCGCTAAATCATATAACGGTTTCATATTGTCTTTCAATTGAAAAAATTCCCGCACAAAATTTACAATCCCGCAAAGTCTCCGTATTTGTCTTTTAGTTGTCGGTACTCTCATCATGTTTATACGTTCCGGATCAATCTGGTTTCCATCTTTATTAACAATGAAGCCTAAAAACTTAATTTCTTTTTCGAAAAAATAACATTTTTTCGGATTTAATCGCAAATTAGCATCAATTGGTAAATCTAAGAATTTTGACAAACTATTTAAATGCTGTTCATATTTATCATTATCGCCTTTCATTAAATCATTCATTGTTTTGACTAATAAATCGTCCAAATAATTAATCAATTCTTTTAATTTCATTTCCTTATATGCCTGATCTGTGAGTCGTTGCAAAGCAACCGTAGATGGTTTTAAACCCATAGGTGCTCTCAAAAACTCATACACACCGTCTTCCGTTTGAAAAGCTGTCAGGAAACGGCAATGAACTGCTATTAACATGCAGTAAAAACTCTTGATTAAATCCATAATCGATACACAAAATATGCCACACAATGCATCCAAGCAATCGCTCATAAGAGTAGCTGGATATGTAGGTAATAGTATAGCACTGTTAGGTATACGTAAGTCTATAACTAGTCTCGGCTTTAGTTTGCATTTAGTCTTAACTAATATAGCAGGCACTGCATTCCGTGCTATAGATTTTTGAATTATCTTCGCTTTAAGCGTTTGACTTATACAATGGTTTATATACTCGCGGTATTCACATCTATATCTAAAGGGTTTTTGATTCACTTCAGGCAATGATTTATATTCAATATTTACGATGTATTCTTCACCATTAATTTTTGCTATTCCAATGTCGTACTCATTACGTGCAAACGCGTTACGCTTTGCCCATAATAACTCTTTAAATTACTTTTCAATAAACGGTGGGATATTTTCTAAATGAAATTGTGAAAAAAATGTTGTCTTGTCTGCATTATTGTCTAATAGTGTCTGATCAGTTAAGTCATATTGTATTTTCTCATTATTAATATTATAAATCGTGTCCACATAGTTCTCAAAATATTTATTTTCTTCTATTAAATTAACAGTTTCTGTTGGCTGTTGTATTGTAGCGGTACCAACAGTTTCAAAGCTTATATTTATTACAGTATTAATGTCTATTACTTTCGCTTTCTTATTAATCGAATATTTATAAATATTTTTTCCTAAATCTAATACAATATTTAATTTCTTCATGAAATTGACTCCTAATATGACGTCATAACAGACTGTGTCGCTTATATTAAATAACAATTTATTGTGTTTACTCTTCAAATCACTTAAAACACCGAATGCACTGCCAATCGAATTCGAAACTGAATTTAAACCTCGTAGCGTATAGTTTAAATTCGTATTTTTAATGTTCAATTTATCAATAATCTTTTTATGTATAATGGCATGTGTCGCTCCAGTATCGAGTAAGGCATTAACGACTAAATTATTATTGATTTTAATTTTCACTTTTGTTTTTGTTATTTTTGATTGTTCGTTATTCTGAATGTGAGGGATTTTGTTGTACAATACTTTATCAGACCCTCCTACTGATGAACATTCGCGTTTTAAGGCTCATTAGAGTCCTCCGAATTATTCGATGAATTTGATTCTTCAGCATTAGTACTATTCATTACATTTTCGCGTTGACTAGTGTTATTACTATTGTTCGCATTATTATTTTTTGAAAATTGTGCAATTCTTGATAATCTCGCGGCTTTCGCATCTTCACTTGACTTTCCATTGCTCTTATAATTGCAGTTATTAACAGTATAATTATTTCCGCCACATCAGAAGCATAATACATTCGTCGAATTTTGCTTAAATTTGCTTTTAAATTTTATAATTGTTTCGATTTTGATGATCTGATTTGTTTCTCTCTGCTTCTTTTAAAATTTTGTATTCGCGTTTCCTTTTCATAAGACCAATATTCCAATTGTCTATATGTCGGACATGGTTTAGGAATTAAAGGGTAGGTAAATCTGCAATTAAAACATTTGCGGCCATCAATCCGTCAGCCTGGATGTAACTTTTCTATAAGTGTATGCCTGAACACATAATCATCAGTTTCCGTATGCGAATCCATAATGTCTGTATAGGCTTATAAAAAATCATCAGTTGTTTTATAGTCGCTTCTATTTAAGTTTTTAATTCGTGATAAAGCGGCAACTTTTGCTGTTCGTGATGAAAATTCTCTTATAAAAGAGGATTTAAACATATCCCAGTGATAGTGTTTGCTATTATCGTAAAAAACTCTATACTATTCCATTAAATTAATATTGATTTTAAGCCCTAATATACTCTTTAGCTTATCTTTCGGAACATTGCAAAGCTTAGCCTTTTCCTCTAAATTCTCAATGAATTTCTTTGCTGGCGTTCCAAACTAAACTCTTTAATATCACGCATAATATGGTCTGGTTGACTATTAGTAGCGAATTGCTGTTGACTCTCAACTAAATTAGAAATAGTTTGAGAGAACTTATCTGTTACGTCCCTAAGCGTGCCATCAAATTGCAAACATGTATACTGTTGGGTCTATATTAGCATTTTGGCTGTTGTTTGCTGACTGTTCCGTTTGTGTCATCGTATATGTTGACGTTGTTGTCGTAGCTGTGGGTACAATCGTCGATACACCAAAGCTTGTGTTACCAACATTAGTACCACCTGTGGCTGTAGTCGAATTTAACGGTACATTATGATTGCTATTTTGCTGGCTATTATTTCCTGTAGAGCCCATATTATTAGCCGATTGTTGAGCTGTTAACTGTGCTTACAATGCATCCGCTAATGTACTTAATTGCATTGCCATCGCATCCAATATATCCTCGTTTTTCTTAATAGTGTCCGCTTGTTTCGTATACGCATCACTAATTTTCCTATAATTAATTTGTACTGATTGATAATCGGAATTTAATTGTTGATTTTCGCTCAATAATCTCTGCACTTCCGCCTCTGATTCATCTAATTTTTTTTGAATTTGTGCCATAATGACTTGTTTAATGGATTCTCGTTTAGTTCTATTATATCCAATAACTCGTATATATCTAAATCTGGTAAAACTTGTAGGACTTTGTTATGCCGATAAACCTCTGGATGTTTTATCTTATTTTTTCGCGTGTAATGTCTATGTTTTCGTTGATCGGTTTCGTTGTCGTCGCTCATAAATTTTTCTCAATTATGCCGAAAATAAATAAACTGGATTTCATTTCAATTTTTATGCTTTATTTAAGCGTATTGTTTCGGGTTTCCAACGATATTGCCTCCACCAATGAAATGTGCGTCAGATGGCAGTTGAGCTCGAGTTCCCGACTGACCCAAAGCGGGGGTATGTTACCGAAATCTAATGAAGGATTCCCAACAATACTTTTACAACAATAGTGATCGTAACTATTCCGCACTTTGAGATAATTTATAACTTATTTGTTTTCACTTAAATAAAGACTCTTTTGGTCGTAATTAAATTGAATTTTAATTAAACAAATTTTGTGATTAAACATTAGTTACAAATTCTCATTAATCAAATATAAAAAACAATATTATTTATTAAACGACTGTTCTGTTTTACAGCATGTTAGCGACTGATTAGTTTAGCTAAAGCTGACTAATCAGTTATACAAAACGTTTATTAAAGTTTAAAAAACAGTCAAAAGTTCAATTTACAACGAATTTAATGTTAAACCGTTTTAATGTCAAGAACAACAAAAAACTCATTTTAATTACAATCTATTATAATTTATTTCTTATTTCAATTTTTGCAGCTGAATTTGTTAAAATTTTATGCCCACTAAAAAAATTAAGTACAAATAATTTATTAAACTTAAAATAATCTTCGTTATTATAAATATGCTTTATAGATTCTGTTTCTACTTCATATTTTGATAAAAAAAATCAATCATTGGTTTATAAACAACATTCAGGATTGTAATATTTTTCCTCTGTATTTCCTTATGTATTTCTTTGGTAAACAGTCTAAAACTAATTAAATAGTTTATTGACAATTATATATAAAAAAGTATTGGATGTTGACTATTCTGTCTTAAATATTACAATATTTGTACCATAACACTTTAAAAATGATATTTTTGGACATAAATGTGTCGTTAATTTTAGTTGCTAATTAATATAATTTCATTAATTATAACTTAATATTTTTTTATTTTGATTAAATCAAAATTTTTAGTTAGTATAAATAACTTACACAAGGTTTTTTGAACAAAACTTTTTTTATAATCAAAATGATTCTTGAATCTTAACTATTTAAGTTTTATTCAAAAGTCTTGATGGATAATTATAAATTTTCTTCCAAATCTGATGTGTAAACTTTTGATTAATTAATTGTAAATCTCTTTTTTATAAAGTTTCTATATCAAAAGTAAATAACAACTAAATTAATTACAACTATTAACGCATTGAAAAATTATTGAACATTGTTGAACAAAAAACGATTAATATTAATTTATTTAAGGTATGTTTACGAGTTATTAGTAGCGAGATAACAATGGCAAGAAATTGAAACTATTAAGGATGAAATTTACAAAAATATTAAAATCTCTAAAAATATCGCTAAATTAATAATGTATAATTTATGATTCACTAGTTATTTCTTTGTAAAACTTAATATATTTATAAAGTCTGACTTTGAAAAGTAAGTTTTAGTCAACATAAGTCAAAACCTGAACTCAGAAAGAATGAAATAATCTTAAAATAGATTTATTTTTGAATATATTTCCTTTATCTTTTTTAAATAAGTATTTAATTGAAATTGTTTTCTTAAATTATATATATAGATAGATTTTCTTTGAATTTCCTTATATTAATTGACGTTTTTTGGAATTTTACTTTATCATTAAATGGATTATTTTATTATATATGTTTTAATTTGGCGATGTGTTGATAAGCGTCAATAATGACCACACTCGTCCACAACCGAAATCTGCGTAGGGAACGTACTGATTTGTCACAAATCCACTGTTTACAATAAACAAAAACTAATGTTTACTATGTCAGAATATAAAGGTTGATAGTAAACAAATAATTTTGATTTAATAAATAAATAATTTCATTTTCAATAAATAATTTGCTTTTGTTTAAACAAAACAATAAAAACAATTTATAATAAAATTGAAATAATTGAAGTTGAATTATTTAATCACAAAAACCCACTTTGTTGGATCATTATAATAGTTTTTTAGTAAATTTATTCCTCAATTTTCAAAGTTTCTCCACAACTCAATTGGTTCATCAATAAGTTTGTTTGTAAGTTTTTTTTATTACAGTAATTTAAAAATGTTTATTTACCACACCCAAAGTTTCCATCGATTTAAATAATATATTTTTTATCTTTAGAACATATAAAAAAATTAAAAATTTTTGATGAAATATAACTTACGAAGCTTGAAATTATAAACAACAATTGCTTGAACATTTTTAAAAATATAAATGAAACTGAAAACGATAATAGCTTAAAAAACATTTGAATAATTTGTTTTCAGATAAAAATGAATAATCTTCAAAAATATAACACTAAATTAAAATGTTTTTACCTGATGAAACAAAACCTTTATCTTCTCTATCTGTAGGAGTCAATTTATCAATTTCTATTTAAGTTGTGTTAGCAATTTTCTTGTTAAAATTAATTGTGCTATACAGTCACCCTTTATGAATATAAAAATCTTCTTTGCTAAAATTATAAAAAATTACATAAATGTTACCTCGCTAACCGTCATCTATATCACCACCAGCAACTGTTGTGAAACTTATCCAAGCTAACCCAGATCGAGGCTATCGACCATGTTTTCCTTTTGTAAGCTCAATAGCAATAACAGTTTTTATAAGTTCTTTTCCTTGACTTGGAACAACTTAATAATATGCAGAACACAAGTAAAACCTGCATCTCTATCATAAGTTTCAATGGTGTAAATGAATTAGATGTTAGTCGTTTAAATTTTAATTATTGAATACTTATACAAATAAAACTTTTAACAATGAAAAATTGTAATTTTATATGTATTAGTTGTGTGTTCTGTGTGTAAGATCCAGCTTCCCGTTTATATCAAAGTCCTACAAAAATAAGAAATTTCAAACAGAGTTTAAACTACTTCTTTTCTTTTATAATGATTTTTATATCTGACTATTCTATCTGTACGTTTGTCTCTATGTGCACACTCTTATGTTAAATAGCAAAGTCATATATGATGACAGTACCGATTTTTTTATAAAATATTTTTTTCACAACTTGCATGCATCCCTTCAAAATTTATACCATTAAAATTAGTATAAATCCAAAGATCCAAAGATATAGCTGAAATATACAATCCACGTAAAAATTTAAAAGAAAAATCTTGCATAATATCCGTGTTTTGCTTCTAATTTTTAGAAAAGGAGATAAACTTCAATACACAAAGTTTGCCTAATCAATAATTCACCATATCCATTGTAACGAATGAAATTCGTACAATATTTAAACGAAATCGATACAGTCATAATATCTAACTTTGTAAAGATATATTAATACACCATATAATGTTACAAATTTTATAAATTCAAACAAAACGACACATTCATAGAAAGCTCACTTTTTTGGGTTATTGCATACTAGTGCGATAAATTTAACAGTTTTCATGATTTCACATCCCTTTATTAACATGATTTCCCTAAATACCCCTAATGGATGTATTTCCTTAAATAATATAAGACTGCGAACACGTGGACGGACAAACGGACGGACAGACAGACATTGTTAAATCCATAAGCTCGCCATTTTTAAAAAAGTGAGATAAAAAAAGTTTGGTCATTGCACTGTCCTATCATTTATTTATCATTATCCATGTTAATTTAAAATATGTGATTAAAGTTAAAAAATATGAGTTACATCTAATACTATTAAATGCAAAATATGAGTAATTAGAATTAAAAATTATTTTTATTTGAATTTTTATTGTAGATTTTTTTAAAAAAGTTAATTATAGACTTAAAATCAAAGTTTTTAATATAAACTTCAATTTAATAACTAACAAATTAAATTCCACATAAATGTAACTTACTAAGTTTAATAAAAACTGTAAAAATCTCATAAAAACTTTTTTAGATCAATTTGTAAAAGTCGAGCTATTGGGTTTGCAATATCTGTATGTCTGTCTATAACTCTGTTCGTAGACTTTTTCCATTTTTATGATTTTTTTCAATTTTTATGATTTTTTTCAATTTTTATGATTTTTTTCAATTTTTATGATTTTTTTCAA